>CABEGB010001085.1:0-124646 GCA_901521435.1 Crematogaster levior
CAGTTTTAAGATAAAAAATTCGTAATTAGGCTTAAATGATAGCTTATGGTGTCTACTTTTCAGAGCCGAGTGGCGATTTTCGGAATTTCAACATGGCGGACTCAATATAGCGCTCTAAATGAGAAAAGAAGTGACGGAAAATTATATATCTTGCAAAAACTATATGAAAAATGTATTTAAAAAATTCTTTTTTGGGTCTAATTAACACATGAATTTGAGAGCTTTTCGAACATATATGACGTTTTTCAAAATTCAAAATGGCGGACCCAATATGGCGGACAAAAGTGCAAAACATCGCGCGAATTCTGTGAAACTGCGTAGGCGGGGGTTTTTGAGATCGCTGATCATAAATATATGGCCAAAATTCAGAAATTTAAAATGGCGGATCCAATATGGTGGGTGAAAAATGCAAAACATCGCGCGAATTCTGTGAAACTGCGTAAGCGGGGTTTTTGAGATCGCTGATCATAAATATATGGCCAAAATTCAGAAATTCAAAATGGCGGATCCAATATGGTGGGTGAGAAATGCAAAACATCGCGCAAATTCTGTGAAACTGCGTAGGCGGGGGTTTTTGAGGTCGCTGATCACAAATATATGGCCAAAATTCAGAAATTACAAATGACGGATTCAATATGGCGGATCGAAATTGCAAATAGTCCCGTTAATTTTGTGAAACTGCTCGTACAAGAGAAGTTGTACCTACTATTGATATCCTATGTCAGTTTTAAGTTAAAACTCTCTGCGTTTTACAGGGTGGAGACTGTCTATACATAGAAGAAATTATGTCTTAAAATTGCTACAGCAAAAATTCAACTTCATGAAAGGCTTAATTCTAGTCCGAAATTACACTAATTTTCTTAAATTAAATGAATGTTTTAGCTTAAATATTTTAGCTGATATTTTGACTAAAAAAATATGTTTTGAGCTTGTGGCTAAGACTTTGAGCTTTAACATAAACTTAATTTAGGAACATTAGCGCAGTTTTGAACTGAAATTGAGGCTTACACAATGTTGAATTTTAGATGTAACAATTGTAAGACTTATTTTTGTCTGTGTAAAGCCCGCATTATTTTCTTTTTTTGTCTTTTCTGTTTTTTTTATTTTTTTTTTTTTTCTTTTTTATATTTTTAAACATTTTTCTATTTTTTTTGTATTTTTAAACATTTTTTTATTTTTTTAAATCTTTTTATAATTTTTTTCATCTGAATATAAGTATTATATTACGTTAGTAGCTACATCGAACTTTAAAAATATCAACATTAGATACTATTCCACAAATGAGCACAATAAAATAATTAGAAAATTGAATAGAAGATTCAGTACTGCGCCAGCCGTTCCGAATATACAAAAAAGTCATAGTTTTACGCCAATCGAAAATAAAATATTAATTATTAAGCGATACTCTAACGCTACTGATAGTACAAAGCTATGCTACTAATGTAATATAATACTTATATTCAGATGAAAAAAATTATAAAAAGATTTAAAAAAATAAAAAATGTTTAAAAATACAAAAAAAATAGAAAAATGTTTAAAAATATAAAAAAGAACAAAAAAATAAAAAAAATAAAGAAAAACAGAAAAGACAAAAAAAAGAAAATAATGCGGGCTTTACACAGACAAAAATAAGTCTTACAATTGTTACATCTAAAATTCAATCATCGTGTAAGCCTCAATTTCAGTTCAAAACTGTGCTAATGTTCCTAAATTAAGTTTATGTTAAGGCTCAAAGTCTTAGCCACAAGCTCAAAACATATTTTTTTTAGTCAAAATATCAGCTAAAATATTTAAGCTAAAACATTCATTTAATTTTAGAAAATTAGTGTAATTTCGGACAGGAATTAAGCCTTTCATGAAGTTGAATTTTTGCTGTAGCAATTTTAAGACATAATTTCTTCTATGTATAGACAGTCTCCACCCTGTAAAACGCAGAGAGTTTTAACTTAAAAACTGACATAGGATATCAATAGTAGGTACAACTTCTCTTGTACGAGCAGTTTCACAGAATTAACGGGACTATTTGCAATTTTGATCCGCCATATTGAATCCGTTATTTGTAATTTCTAAATTTTGGCCATATATTTGTGATCAGCGACCTCAAAAACCCTCGCCTACGCAGTTTCACAGAATTTGCGCGATGTTTTGCATTTTTCACCCACCATATTGGATCCGCCATTTTGAATTTCTGAATTTTGGCCATATATTTATGATCAGCGATCTCAAAACCCCGCCTACGCAGTTTCACAGAATTCGCGCGATGTTTTGCATTTTTCACCCACCATATTGGATCCGCCATTTTGAATTTCTGAATTTTGGCCATATATTTATGATCAGCGATCTCAAAAACCCCCGCCTACGCAGTTTCACAGAATTCGCGCGATGTTTTGCACTTTTGTCTGCCATATTGGGTCCGCCATTTTGAATTTTGAAAAACGTCATATATGTTCGAAAAGCTCTCAAATTCATGTGTTAATTAGACCCAAAAAAGAATTTTTTAAATACATTTTTCATATAGTTTTTGCAAGATATATAATTTTCCGTCACTTCTTTTCTCATTTAGAGCGCTATATTGAGTCCGCCATGTTGAAATTCCGAAAATCGCCACTCGGCTCTGAAAAGTAGACACCATAAGCTATCATTTAAGCCTAATTACGAATTTTTTATCTTAAAACTGTGATGGCGAAGGGGGGTGGCCCGGTTGACAGAGAATGCCCCATATATATATATATATATGCCTTATCTCGTTCTTTGCAAATGTAGCAATACATCTCACGAACCACTTTTATAATCTACTATTTGAAGAATCTTGTTAGTTATTCGCAATATATCACATATGATCATACGTCGCCTTTTCTCACTGCTTTTCACCCCGCAGCCCCCGCGCGTATCGACACTTTTATTTGTCGGAGCATGCGCATTGCTGATTAGGCGCATTGAATCTCCATCCTTGTCAATCTTCTCTGAGTCAGCTCGAATGTACAGGGATTATAGGCCTATGCTCCTTCCAGTATATGTTCTAAGGTGTTATATTTTTCACTATCGTCGCTGCTAACCTAACTTTCGTTTATCGACGTCACTTACTGTCGATCAATTATCGATCATACTCTATTTCTTTGCCCCTCACCGCGGCTCCTCTTGCCCACACTTCCAGAGCATCACTAGCGCGATCTTACGTCGAATGCCTCAAACGGAGAATCTGAACGGTCGACGACGACGTTTCTTAAGGTAGCCCTTGCACCAAATTCTGGGGAATCAGACCTACGTAATTTAATAGTTCTTGACCCGCTGAATCCAATGGTACCTTTAGTTATGCCCCAAGCCGGGCAAAATCTCGAGTAATTGAAGCTCAAAGTTCGAGTATTTTACACAGGCTCTTATGGGAGCGAACCACTCAAACGTATTTTACAAAGAAAATTCGAAATTCTGAGTAGGTAGATTATGCAGGGCTTGTAGAAAAATTACTCTTCTTTCGGATTTTCTTGAGCACAGTATAGGCAGCCGGCCAATTACTCGAGATATTTATCAAAAAAGAACGAAAATATTGGTTTCGCGGTTATGAAAGGAAGTTGGGCGGGCCGCCATATTGATGTACGTAAGTGCGCGAATTTTAAAAGGTGAGTAGTAACAAAAATGCTTATAGAGTCTATGCTTTCAGAGTCTCTTGGCTGTTCACTCATTATTTAGTTTTCTTACTAATAACGTAAATAAAATAACTACTCTACGCTACGCAGTTATCACGCTAGCAGACGCACGTGTTTACATGCTGATACGGGTATACACGCCGTCTACATTATCGACACTACTGCCGAAGTCAAACTCGCTATCACGCAGTCATTTGACTAGAACGGCAGGTGCAAGGGCCACCTTAAATGATATTTTTCACATTTTAACTTTGCATCATAATAACTCGATTTATAGAGCATGTAGCCCAAAAATAAAAACATTTTTATTATATAATTCGACCCCGCTCTATCGATTGAGATTACTTAGAACTCAATCCGTTGAGCGGATATATGAAAACTAGAAATATTGAGTGCTCTCAACTGTTCGATTCGCGTAAAGAGACACGGGAGCGTCTTGTTGCTTACGCGGACTTAGCACAAGACATTACCGTGTCTCTTGATATGATTGCTTTCCTTTTAGAAGACACAAATTAACACAGATTAACACACTCGAGCACAGTTTGCCACAGTTAAATGGAACGCCATATACACGCAGTGTGTGTAGTGTGTACGAACTTTTAATACCTAACCTAATAAAATTTACTTAAACCAGAGAGATTTCTCAAACTTTCTTAAACAATGTGTTTCCAAATTGTATAAATGTATGTACATATAATATGTATATTATAAATACTGTAAATATATTATATTTATTATAAATATTTTTTAAAAATAGAGTTTTATTGTTATTACTGTATTTTCAAATGTAAGAAAAAATAATGATATAATTCCAAGGGCAATTAACAATTCGTTAACCACAAATATAAGTTATTATAATGTATTAATAAAAGTTACTAATAAATTTTAATATAAAATACAAATCGTTATTTACGATTACAAAGTACATAATACTTACCATTGTAATCTTTTATTATTAATAATTATTATATTATTTTATTTTATTAATTATGAACACATTTCACGTACAAAGTATGTTCATAGATTCGACACTGGGAGTGAATGCGTTCTAATATTGTTCAGAATCGGTCAGAAGCACACTCCGACTCTCCTCTCAAGCAGAGTCGAAAAGTGTCGATTGAGTTCGAATGAAATTGTAAATGGAAAGCGACGTGTGTCGATTTGTGTCAGAAGTGTCGACTGTGTTCTCTAAAAGGAAAGCAGCCTATATATATATGAAATCTATAAGCTGTTTTGATATTTAGGATACGAGTATTACCAGTTTATTATATATAATTAATCATAAAATTAATTATATTATTATTATAATTAATTAAAAAAAAAATATTATTATATGGTTATGATTACCAACATGTATAATGTACTTACGACTTCAACATTCTTGTACATATAATTTCTTTTAATCATCTTTCTTCATCTTATAAACTTACAATTGAATAAAAGATATTTTTGAATAATATACAATCTTTTTTGTTTTTAATTAAAAAATTAATTATTTTAATTAAAACAATCTTTAAAAATAAAATATATTAAAATATACTTACAAAAGGCATCTAATTAAAATTAAAAAATAAAGAAGATTAAAAAATATACAGTATAACATATATTTATTTAAAAAATATTTATACGTATTTATTTTTTACAAAATTAAAAATTTAATCAAAAGATAATGAAAAGATACAACTTTTAAGATAAAAATCTACATATTTAAAATAATTATTTAACTGTATATATATTAACAGTGTATATGCGATTCTTATCTAAAGTAATGATACAGTTTTTAAAAAATTTGAAGAAGACTTAACATCTTTACATATTTTTAAAATGTTTTGTATATATATATATATACACACATAAACACACATATTATATGTAACGCATTTCACATAAAATCTACTAAATAAATCAAGATATTTTAATAAAAAATAAATATTTATTAGTATACATATGTAAATAACAAACTTAGCTGATCTAGCTGACAGTAAAAAAAAAGTTATACTATACATTACTCTTTATAAAATAATATTTGCTTTGTTAATTGATGTCTTTTTCGTATAGGTTTTAAGATCTCTTGTAAATAAAACTTAGAATAAGTGTGGAGTCTAATTTTAATAAATCTAGAACTTATTGCAATTATAAGACTAATTTTATGTGGCATATCCAAAATACCAATATTATCACATTCTAAGTTCGGAAATATGGATGAATCAAAAGCTAAATAATTTTTAACTTTATTTACAACTATTAAATCTAAATGTTTAATAGATAGTTCTGTAAAACCGTCGGTTACAATATCTAATTGTCTTTCTGTTTCCATACAAATTTTATAAACGGAAATAGATGGTCTAATTAAACCACCATTATTCGAAAAATCTAAAAATTTTGCAAATGTTTCACAATTTGCATAATTATGTTCATTATCAGGTTTTTTAAAACTAAGTGCACATGTGTAACAATTAATATTTAATTTTTTTACTATATATCCGCTTAAGTAGTATATAATATATTTATTTACTTTTTTTAATAATGAATGAGAAGATATTGAACCACGAATATATTCAGCTTCGCTTTCATACAAGTTATTATCAAAATCATCGCATATAGATTCTTTCTTTTTTTTCCATTGAAATTGAAATATGGGACCTGTTGAATTTGTATCAAATTCAATGCAGTTAGCATTTGTAGAATGTTTAATATCGTTGCGTAGTAGTAATTGTCGTATAGCATTTTTAAACTGAAATACGTTGGGATTATTATTGTGGCCATGACGACTTCTTATTTTCGAAAATAATAATTCAACGTGATCCTATGAAAATTTGTAAGTTAATATGTATTTATAAGATTTATTTTCATTAAACAAATCTTCAGCCACATCTAAAACCGATTTAGCAGCTATGACAAAACCATAAACAAAAGTTTTTCTCTCACTGTATAATGGTTTTCCTTCTTTAGTTTGTAAGGAAAATAAGTATTCTATATATGGTTGAACCATATTTCTCCAATATGGTATATCATTTTGAAAAATTGGTTTTTTAAATCCTTTTCCAAAAGAATTTCTTGAATTTAAAAAATCAAATAATTTATCAATTATTCGAATAAATTTTATTGTACTATCACTATCTTTAAACTCAGAAAATTATTCTTCTTTAAGAAACTAAATTGCATTTGCCACAGACAAACTTAAAGTATGAGCTGCGTACTTTACTTTCATTTTATTTTGTCTCCAATGTACACATTGACTACTTAACCAATTTTTAAGTTTAAAAGTTATTTTATTTTGTAAAGAATGTAGTTCAGTTATGTACTGCCATTTGATAAAACCTTCAATTTGTCAATTTTAAGATTAAAAACCTGGTTCCGAATCAATAACAGAAGTCCAGTTTCTTATAGAAGATGCATGAGGTAATTTAAATATTGCCCTGCAAAAATAAAAACATTAATAAGTAAAAAATGTTAGATAAAAAAAAATCAAATCAAATCCTCAGTAATTGAAAAATTTACTTTTCATATAACAGCTAAAATAAATATATACATATAAAAATATGTAAAACAAAAAATCTGTAGTACATATATAATTGTAGTGTTGTGTAGTAGCATAATTGTAGTTGTATATTTTTAGTAACCACATTAACATCGCACAACTATTTACAACTTATAATGCATGTGTGTTATGTATAAAACATACACTTTTATCAAACACAATAAAGATACGATTATTAATTCATGCAGAAATTTGTAGACATTAAGAAAGTATCACAAACTCATGCTCAAATTTGTTGAGAAGGTTAAATTATTAAGAAAGATTGTAATGTTAAAATCATTTATTATAAAAATTAACATTGCTCATGCATTAATGCAAAAGATTTTTAGTTACTGAGAAATTTGATTAAAGAGTGTATTCTGTAAAAACTGTACGCTGTATTTCTATAATCTATGTAGCATTGTAAAGCAAGAAAGACCGAAGAATGAAAAGGAGAAAGAGCTAAAGAGCTACAGAGCTACAGAGCTTAATAGAGCAACAATCTTACAGAATACGCTCCTAAGTCAGGTGAAATAGTCTACATTAATTGTTATTCAATTCCATCTCATAGACGTATTAAATATATTATACCCCACACAGCACAGATCACTGCAGTTATATTGCGGCAATATTCCATGCAACAAAGTAACATTGCGGCAATGTTGCCATAGCTGCAATGTTTGTGTTGTATGGATATATTTATGATTTCAAAATAGAAAATCTATATTTAACATAAATCATAGATTTTTAGTATTGGCAGTGAATAACAAAATACAGTCAGAATAAAAATATAGAATATAGTACAAACAAAATGCATGCTAATCTACAGTACTCATATGCTTTAGGAGAATGATAATGCATGGTCACAGCAAACTTTTTTACCTCCTCGGAATAACGTCAGCCCTGACAAGAAGATGCTTGGAAGATCGTATTCTGTCGGCCCAGCGCGTGTGTTGTGTGTGTGTCTCCAGCCCTTCAAAAAATTTACATAACATATCGAAAACCCATGTGGAATCGTACGAGGGTATGGAAGTAATTTTGCTCCAAATTAGTTTTAATGCTAAGGACGGAACACGGCAAATTGGTGGTTACTCGTTTCAAATTCAAGACACGATCTTCAAGTAAAAAGTTGAAGTCTTGTATGTCTTGTATGTGAAACGAGTGACCACCAACTTGCCGTGTTCCGTCCTTAGCGTTAAAACTAATTTGGAGCAAAATTACTTCCATCCCCTCGTACGATTCCACATGGGTTTTCGATATGTTATGTAAATTTTTTGAAGGGCTGGAGACACACACACAACACACGCGCTGGGCCGACACACAACACACACACGCACGCGTACACAGCGACAGAACCCCAATATTGCTCAGACTATTCCGATATTTACTGCCAGTATTGAAAATCTATCTATAGTATACATGACATACCCAGTAAAAATAATGTAGTCAAAGTAACGTCAAAATACCATCAAATTGATGATGGGTATGATGTCAAAATGAGTAATCAAAATGACGATAAAATGACGAAAATTTGACTGCAAAACGTCCCATATCATGATGGTGATCCTGACTGTCATTTTAATGTCAGTTTGACATCAAAGTAAACAATTACATTTTACAGGAATAAATAAGAAGTTTAACAACAAACTTACATTTTCTTCACTTGACAAAAGTGAGTTTTTTATGTATTCTTGTTCTACGTAAAATGAATAAGAATACATCAAAAACTTGTTTTTATGCACAGTGAAGAAAATGTAAGTTTAGCAATTAAATCTCTTCAAATGCAAGGTTAAAAGTAAAAATAAGTACACAATTATTATTTTTTTTATTTTTTTTCTTTTACTTCTTCTACGAACAAATTTACAAGTACATATGACACTTTTACTTATTCTAATTAATCTGAAAATAAATATTAAATGCGCGCACGTGCGTTTCACGTTTCTTTTATTGCCGCGTTCTGAATATTGAAGATATTCAATCAATCGCACGCTTGCATTCACGGCGCTGGGCCGACAGAATACGATCTCCCAAGCATCTTCGACTTAAACATTTGACGGTTACAACACAAAGAACAAAGCGACAGCAGTGTTTCTAACATTTGACTAACATATTCTCGCCACTAAACGACGAATAAGCTTGTACCATAAGTTTGTACATTTTATAATTTTGACTTCAACTTTTTTACTTGGAGATTGTGTCTTGAATGTACGAGTGACCACCAACTTGCCGTGTTCCGTCCTATTAAAAATGTGCAATTTGTAATTAACAATTACATATATTTTCTTAAAAACAACTATGTGTTTTCTTTACACCAATTGATTCCTCTCATTATTCTGTGCATAAAAGTATTGAGGTAAGATCATCGAAAAGTGAATATTTTACGAGATATTTTATAGTTTATGTAAAATTAAGAAATTATTTCAAGCCTTATAACTCGGAAAATATTTAACGAAAAAACATTTATTCATAGTGTTTTGGAAAGGTCTCGAGATAAGTTACAAGAATATGCAATAAAAAATAGGGAATGCCATTAAAAAAAATTGAGGTGACTTTCAAATAATTCTTCAAGGTCAAACCAATGGTACCATCTTATGGGCCCCTCGAAACCAAACAACTTTTGTCTGAAAAATTTTTCTCTCCCGGGCTTGGTTTTCGAAATATTCGACTGGATGGATTAAAATGGTCCACCCTGTATATATATGTGTGTATATGTGTGTGTGTGTGTGTGTGTGTGTGTGCGTGCGTGCGTGCGTGCGTGCGTGCGTGCGTGCGATCTGCGTGCGTGCGTGCGTGCGTGCGTGTATGTGTGTACATTAAAAAATTATTTTTCAAAACAATACATATACATTTTGATATCATAGAAGTAATAATATTATTTGGTTCTTCATCAATGAGCATGATATTATTTTGCTTATAAGCTTTTTCCTTATCAATGGGTTTATCATTTTGTTCTTCATTAATGGATATGTCATTTTTATTACCTGTAATAAATACTTATATTATTTTGTTAATTAGTGTATGTAATATATATTTTGTAAACTTTTAATAAATAATAAATAAAAATTTCATACTTAAAATAATATTACTCACATTCGTTGATTTTATCTACTTTATCATGTAATGTTTTAATAATATTTTTATGAATATATTGTGTTGGAAATACATCAGGTTTCAGATATTTTTTCTTTACAGACTTTGTATGACTAAAATAATCATTATTTATAAAATGTAAACTACATATTCGTGCATTTGAATATGAAACCAAATTATCATTTCCAGCAGCCGCAATCCAATATTTTAAAACATTTTTATTTTCAAGTGGAAATCTAAAATTATATTATTAGAATATATACCTATGATTTTCTGAAAATATGCATTATATAAAAAGTAATAGTATAACTATAAGAAATACTGTACATTTATATAGTTAAAACAAATTAAGCCTTAGGATATATGTACAGGGCGTGTCAGGTATTTGAGGACACTCACATATGTGCTTGGCACTTCATAGCAATTGATTTTTTTTTTGTTTTTTCACCTTAAATTATAAATGGAGGACAATAAGCTAACTCAGGAAATGAAAAGACACGCTGTTATTGTCACTATACACGCGAATCACGCTATACAGCGATCTTGAAATCTCTCGATTTTTGAAAGTCGCCCGATCCTTTGTTAATAAAGTTCGTCGAGAGTTAGAAGTATCTGATGGCAATGTGGAAAGTGTTGCAAAGCGCAAAAAACATGAAACAGGACTCTGCTCCTTCACACAAAGCAATGAGAACGCAAGATTGGATGTCCGAGAATCTGCATGATCACATAACCCCAAACATGTGGCTTCTTAGCTCCCCGGACCTTAATCCTTTAGATTATTATGTATGGGGCGTTGTTGAACGGGAGACCAATAAACATCCCTATAACACTCTTGATTCCTTCAGAGCAGCCATTACCAGAGTAATGACCCATATGGACGAGGATCACTTGATTCGAGCATGCAAACGTTTTCGACAGAGAATTAAAGCTGTTATTGCCGCTGAAGGGGATTTTATCGAATAACTGTATAGCACAGAGGTCACTTACTTTGCTGTAAAAGTTTCATTAAAATAAAACAAGTTCTCTAAAAAATATACAAATTTTAGTTTTTAAGTCAATATGTCCTCAAATACCTGACGCACCCTGTATAATAAAAGTCATACACAGACATTGTAAAGTCTAAACTATAAAACTTCGATCACTTTATATAGTAAAGCTTAATTGATTATAATAGATTATACTTACCTATAAAGTGTTATTTGGGAATGTTTTTTACATCCAAACATTTTTACATCCTGTAACACAAGCTGTAGGCATTGTGGAAAATATTTTATAATTATTAGTCTTCAAAATATTGAATCACTATAGAGAGGTTATTACACCAGTATTATGCCATAATTTTCACAGCTGTTGTCATCAGGTATTTACCATATTGCTTTTCTACCAACGCACATGCGTGACCATATTACATAGTTTTCGTGCACTAATTTTATGTACAAAATCAATGGGAGTTAACGATCTAGTGTATAGTATAGATATTTGTGGATTCTCATCATAATTCGTCTTTTTGCTTTATTTTACGGGCTTAAGATGGCGACGGTTGGCAAGGTGAGAGTAGAGTTCGCGTTTCTCTTATTATAGGACTCTACTTCATATAGAAGGAAACTCTTGAAAGAAAACTCCTTGTTAAAAAAAAGAAAAACTTTTCTTGCTAAACATATTTTTGTAAATTATTTTTAATTCGATTTTATATTTACTTAAAGTCTATTAATATTTATATATTTTATATTTATTGTGAAGTATTTGATTTTTCAACTTTTTTTATGATGTTTAAATAATTCTCATAATTAATGCTTACTACAGTATAAATTGTAACTAGAGTTATTTTTTTATATTAAAATAATTGATGGTAGCAAAATACTATGTAGATGTATAAAAAATAATGACTTTTAAAAGTTTATGTTAATTTTTTTAGAAAACAAAAATTTGTGTAAGGACTCTTTAATAAGGAAAGTTTTCTGTTAAATTAGATCAATCAATTCATCATTGAACGTGATGAAAAAAATTATTATTTGTACTTTTAACTATGGACAGAAAATATATCAATAAGGCACATAAACATTTTACTTATAATAAAATAGAAGATACCTCACAGTATATTATTTGTAAAGCATTACTAAAGGTATATTACATTATTATTTTTTTTAAATATATTAAGTACGCAAAAATCAATTGTTACATATACATATACAGAAGCGCGATATTATATTTCTAATACATAAAATGTATTTTTGCAGCACGTACTTTTTACTGACATAATGTTTTATCGAATTTGCAATTGACATTACTTCTCATCAATTAAATTGTACTGAATTTATAGCAGTAGATATTAATAAATATTTAACGGTATCTTTTGTCGTTCGACCCGTCAAAGTCGACCGTTTGGTTGCGCCGCACTTGATGGTGCGAACTGTACGCTCTGTAATTGGACAGTTTTAAAGGCTCACCATTTAAAAACTATTGACCTCACAACAATTTGCTATTAACATTTTCGACTCAGTTTTTCATGAAGAACACGTATGTGCCGGCTCCTACAGGTGACCTGAATTACCCTGTATATAAAACATCAATATATTAGGGTAATCACGCTACAAATTTAAAAAAAACATTTAATTTGTAATCATAAATTTAAAGAAGACTTACTTTGTTTGCGAAACGTCGGCAAAGTGCCCAACACGCACGTAACATCCATCCGGAAACCCTCTCGGTTAAGATTACTTTATTGAAATTTTTTAAATAATATAATTTTATAATTTTTAATTTTTTCTTCAAATACACAGTTTAATACAGAATAAATGTAAAAAAATTATTTTAAATCCTTCTTCCGCACGCGTAATTATAACCGTAAAAAACTGGATTAACCATTAATTTTAATGGTTTCGGTTTTCTGTTCAAAAAAACCGAAATTGAAACCGGAACAATTATTCGATATTTTATTAAACCATAACCGAAACCGAACTGAAATATTTTTTCGGTCCGGATCCCTGAACAATAGTAAGACATTAAAAAAATAAAATTAAATCTTATAATATCCAAATCTTATCTTTTTTAAATAGATAAAAGTGCTTTTTATAAAGATGCAAGAACACTATCTTTCCCCAAAATTAGACGAAGAAACTAAGATACAGAATTCGCATGCGAAATATGGACGAAAGTTAGGCTACGCTTATACGGGTGACTTTAATAGTATAATCGGATATATTGTATTTATCTATTTAACAATATATTTAACAATAATAGTGAATAGTGAAATAATAGTAATAAAATACTATTTATTACTATATATTTTTAAACATATTTGAAGATATTTGACACTTTATAAAATATCAAAGTATTATGTGATTTTTAATGGTGATAATTGTAAATTATGAAAATTTTGTTGCAAATTAGGTTTTTTACTAGGTCACAGCATCCTTTATATACTTTTGACGTTACTAACAAGAGTTTTCTACACGGAATCCAAGGAGATTGATGAGACATCAAATAAAGTGCAAATAGGACTGCCTCATCGTGTTAATTACATGATTGATTTGTAAATATTGTGTATTACGTTCCAATTTTTATATACAGTGCGATATGCGATTTTTCTTACACAATTTTACTAATTGTATTCGATGTTCTGTATCTAACACTGGTCGAATACTGCTGTGGTTTATTCGAAGCTTTGAGGTGAGTATAATAAACAATTATGGATTAAGTACATTCTGTGAAGTTGCGAGTCCAACGTGAATAATGGGATAGTTTATTTGTTACGGAGATATTTTTATTCCAAGAGTCGTCATTTTTTTAAATTTTGATAATATTGAGTTTAGATACCGGTTGGAAACCGCGCTAGTTTTAAAAAATGACAGATTGACTGTGACGGCTACGGAAGATATATCTTATACGAATATAGCATATAGTATTCGCAGGCACACAGAAACGATGCAGTAAGTATATGTTATTTGTTATCTTTGGTAAATACCTAGAAGTGCCATTCCGACAAAAGTTCAAGTTTTTAAAGCAATCAACAAAATTATTATAAAAGTGAAATGTATAAGTTTTTAAGAGGTGGCAAGTTTTTATTTAAAAATTCTTAACAAAAAGGTTTGTTAAAGAAAAACAAAATTTTTTGACATCATATACATATATATTTAATAAAACATTTATTTTTGTTTACAAACGTACTAATGATTCGAAATGTCTACTGAAAGTGCGTTCCGATCACCGCTAGTACTGAAAATCTATAGTACATACAGAATGATTCAGAACAACCTTGTAATATTAAAATGTCGTATTCCTGAGTGAATTCTAAAATGATTCTTCCTTTACCAAAATTTTCTCCGAAACTTAGTTTTTGAGTTATAAAGAGAAATAGTTAACGAATTACGAACCGAGTACGGAAGATAGGCAGGGGCGACGCAACTCACTATCCAATGAAGGTGATTACGTGGGGCACTCAGCTTATCGCTATACGTATACGATATACAAACACACATGCACATGACACATTCTCTTTCTCTCACTTACTCTCACTCTCTGACTTATTCTCACTCTTATGTTCACTCACTACTATTTATTTTTGTAATTGAAAAGCTTACTACTAACTAAGGAGATAATTAGGAGATAATTTTGCAAAGAAATGTCAGAATTGAGGCAGGAATACGATACTTTTTTTCAATCACTTACCTGTAGAAATGCGATGACTTCGTGTTATTCGTATTATTATAGTTTCTTGAGAGATGGATGGATCGTAATTAATATTTCTTGTTGACTTCCACAACTTTTATGTAGATATTAAATCGCGTTCCCACTGACAATCCACAGCTGAGTAATTAAACGCAAAATATTCTTTTTTTATAAACTTACGTTTCACACATTTTTATTCACGTTTCAATCACTCAATCACTAATCACTGTCGATCACTACCGAGTAATTATTTGACTGAAAATTGCTCAAAGAAATACATATGATACACAACACGTGACACGTGTTTACTTGACGACACAAGCAATCGACTGATTTTTGGTTATGGTTGTATTAGCGCTACCAACCGTGAATGCAAGCGTGTGATTGATTGAATACCTTCAATATTCAGAACGCGGCAATAAAAGAAACGTGAAACGCACGTGCGCGCATTTAATATTTATTTTCAGATTAATTAGAATAAGTAAAAGTGTCATATGTACTTGTAAATTTGTTCGTAGAAGAAGTAAAAGAAAAAAAATTAAAAAAATAATAATTATGTACTTATTTTTACTTTTAACCTTGCATTTGAAGAGATTTAACTGCTAAACTTACATTTTCTTCACTGTGCATAAAAACAAGTTTTTGATGTATTCTTATTCATTTTACACGTAGAACAAGAATACATAAAAAACTCACTTTTGTCAAGTGAAGAAAATGTAAGTTTGTTGTTAAACTTCTTATTTATTCCTGTAAAATGTAATTGTTTACTTTGATGTCAAACTGACATTAAAATGACAGTCAGGATCACCATCATGATATGGGACGTTTTGCAGTCAAATTTTCGTCATTTTATCGTCATTTTGATTACTCATTTTGACATCATACCCATCATCAATTTGATGGTATTTTGACGTTACTTTGACTACATTATTTTTACTGGGTATGTCATGTATACTATAGATAGATTTTCAATACTGGCAGTAAATATCGGAATAGTCTGAGCAATATTGGGGTTCTGTCGCTGTGTACGCGTGCGTGTGTGTGTTGTGTGTGTATGTGTGTGTGTGTGTGTGTGTCCAGCCCTTCAAAAAATTCACATAACATATTGAAAACCCATGTGGAATCGTACGAGGGGGTGGAAGTAATTTTGCTCCAAAAACATGAAAGGTGTGGAATAAACTTCGTGTTGCGTAGAAACCCATGTGAAACCGTACTCAATGCTTTTTATAAACTTGAAAAAAAATATGGAAGTTTTCTGCGTTAAAAATCGATGAGTACGATTCCACGTAGATTTACAACTTTCCAAAGAGAAGTAAACCCCATATCCCCCCGCCTTACTTTGTGGGCGAAACTATTATCCATCGTCATATGGTGAAGTTACTACCGATATTAATATTATATTTATTAACATATAATATATAAAGTTCTATTCAGTAAACTCTTTTATTGATAACTTTTCAATAAAGATTTGCTTTTTTCTAAAAACTCTTATATAACTCTTTCATTTTTATAATAGTTTTGTTGATTACAATAACAAAAACTTGAGTTTTCGTTGGTAACACTTTTAGATATTTACCTTCGTGGAGCAATAGTAACAAATTAATATATTTGTATGTATTATATTAGACTTATTGCTATCATAGAGTCAGTATACAGCTTACCTCTTTTTATACATATTGGACTAACTGTACTTATTTTAAGTGTCTTGGGATATCAGGTATTTGATGAAATTTCTTACATGAATGTAACAATTTTTGAATGTGCTCTTATATCACACGTACAAATTACTTAATAAAAAAATATTTAGTAAAATTAACTATATATTTATTAATTTAACATTTTATTAATTTATATATCTCGTTATTGTATAGGTATTAAACAACATGGAAAACGTTAATCGCATTTTAAAACCCATTGCTTATCTAAACGGACTTTTAATTAACGTTTTCTTCGAAAATTGGCAGGGTCAGAAAATTATAGATTCTAGTGAGAAAGTGTTTGAATCCGCGTATGTTTATAATATTAGCAGTAGTACCTTACAAAATCACGAGTATGATCTATGAAAACGTAACAAAATAGTAAGCAGATAAATACGTAATATATTTTTTAAATATCTTGTAAAATTTGCAGGTATAATTCAGAATGGTATAATATGTCGATATCAGCGAGAAAACTCCTTATAATGATGATGATGAGAAGTGAAAGACCATCGATACTAAGAATGGGAAAAATCGTTGTAGTGTCATATATAACTTTTAATACAGTAAGTATGAAATAGATTTTATAGAATGTATTTTATAGAATGTATACGTATAATCTATGTAAAATTAAATTTTTTTAAGGTACTGCGTACATCATTATCATACTTCATGCTACGGTCTTTGTAATGGAAATTAAAAAATTTGAAATTAATAATATTTACATTTACGTTTTATCACTAGTAACAGATAGAAATGAGGTCTTGTAAAATCACACGTTTATAAGCTAACTTTTCTTCCAGTGCCTGTTCTGTAGGTAATTGAATAAAGTGTGAAAAACCTTAATTAATTTGTAAAGTAAAGAAAAATCTTTCTTTAAAATGAGAAATCCACGTTAATTTATTAAAAACTCATAAAATATTGATTGATACAAAGAAAACATTTTATTTCAAATTGTTGTTATTAAAAAACTTTTGCATGTACTAAAATCTTGATAAATAAGTTACAAATGTTTAATAGTGTATAATCAAATATACGTATGCTACATGTGGAAAGCACGTTTTGTAGCAATTAAAAAATTTTTATTAGTAATAGAAAGTAAAATGAGCTAATCAAAGCATTTGTTATTGCCATTCTAATATGTTTTATTTTTCAAAACGAAAAACATAAAAAAAAATGAGTTTTGTGATGAGATGTGTGACAACTATGTGAATTATATGTACGCTCTAATTGAATACTCATTTACTTAATTAATAATTTACTTAATTTACTTTACTAATTGACTAATTTAACAATATAATGAAATGATATAATATCATTCATGATATAATATTAATATAATTTAACAAAAAATATTAGATTACTTATATTAAATTATTTATTTGTAGGGGATGGGGGGTCTTATTAACACTAACATTTGAAATCGAATTGATTTTAAATTGGTGACTACGTTTGCGTTTAAAAGTTCGACAGTGTCGACATGCACCTTGTATTTAATTGTGTACTGCGATTGCACAGATCATTGATTAGCCAAAAGATTCAGGTTCGACCGTAAAAGGCGAGTTAAAATTCACTTCTTACTATTTAGTAACTCATGGTCAAGAATGGATTAATTGTTTATTGATAATTTAACAATATAATGAATTTGAAAATATCTAATTTGATAAGAAAATCATTTTAGAATTTATTTTATATAATTAAATTTAATTTCAAGTGTTTAATAATTGCAATTTGTCATACCGCGCGTAAATTATTATTGCTTAATTATTATACTTATTTATCAAGTTTTACTGAAACAAACAATAATTGATTATAGCGATCGTGTGTTTATATCAACCTAAGTTAAAACACATAACTACTGCTCAATAAATTAAATACAAATTGAACAAAAATATTTTAGAAAATACTATTTATAATTAGTACAAGATTAAGATAATGCGTATGTCATCGTCATACTTTATGCTACTACAATCTTTGTAAGAAAAACTTTGAATGTATTTTAATGATATTTATATTTAAGTATTAGGTGTACTTTGCTTCCGCCTTTTCTATAGATGGCTTTAGCGGTAAGTGGTGGTTGAAATAAATAGATCATAAACGTCATACAATAAACTTGGGCATCTGTCAATATAACCCCCTACAAACATTAGTCGATTTGTGTCTGCATCATAAAGTTATTCTTGATTGAAAATGTCAGTTTACGAGCCAAATTCTCGTCATTTGCGTTTTAATTTTCTGCTTCAATATGAAGAAATCTGCGGCTGAGGCTCATCGAATGCTTTCAAATACTTATGGTGAGACCGCTATTAGTGAAAGAACGTGTCGTGAGTGGTTTCAACGCTTCAAGAACGGTGATTTTGACGTCGTAGACCGGCATAGCGGTGGAAGAGAGAAGATTTTCGAAGATGCAGAATTGAAGGCATTACTTGATCAAGACTCGTGTCAAAATCAAGAAAAATTGGCACGATCATTGGGAGTGACTCAACGAGCCATTTCAAAACGCCTCAAAGCCATGGGATTGATTCAGAAGCAAGGAAATTGGGTGCCGTACGAGTTGAAGCCGAGAGATGTTGAACGGCGTTTGTTTGCTTGTGAACAGCTGCTTGAAAGGCAAAGACGGAAGGGATTTCTGCATCGCATTGTGACTGGAGACGAAAAATGGGTTCATTACGATAACCCCAAGCGTAGAAAATCATGGGGAGTTCCCGGCCATGCTTCCACGTCGACGGCCAAACCGAATATTCACGGCTCCAAGGTCATGCTCTGTATTTGGTAGGACCAGCTTGGCGTAGTGTATTATGAGCTGTTAAAACCGACTGAAACAATCACATTGCGATCGGTATCGAACGCAATTGATGCGTTTGAGCCGAGCATTGAAAGACAAACGGCCGCAATACAACGAGACACACGATAAAGTGATTTTGCAGCATGACAATGCTCCCATGTTGCGAAAGTGGTCAAGACATACTTGAAAACGTTGAAATGAGAAGTCCTACCCCACCCGCCGTATTCTCCAGACGTTGCTCCCTCTGACTATCACTTGTTTCGATCACACGGCTGACCAGCACTTTCGGTCTTATGAAGAAGTAAAAAATTGGATCGATTCGTGGAATCGCTTCAAAAGATGACCAGTTTTTTCGACACGGGATTCGTACGCCCGAAAGATGGGAGAAAGTAGTGGCCAGCGATAGACAATACTTTGAATCATAAATGTATAACCAGTTTTTTACAATAGAGCCTCGAATTTCGGAAAAAAAAACGGCGGAAGCAAAGTTGTACACCTAATAATAAATAAAAATTCTAAATGTAATAAATAATACGTACAAAATATCAAGACATTAACGTTCATGCTTATTAATAACAGTTAAATCACTTAAAAACATGTGTATTTTATTGACTATGAAGGTGTAAGAGCTACAATTTTTCAAATGAATTTTCGATGTAGTATATATATATGTATATATATATAGAAATATTAAATTAAATATCGATTAGTAGATAAAGATTGTAGATGAAGATAACAGTACATATTTATAATAGACTATTATAATAGACTATTCATTTGTTAATTGTTCTTTCTTTTTTAATCGTTTTTCCTTATTTTAGCGTTTATTCCCTTTTGTTTTACAGTATGAATAAAATTGTAACAATTAATACCTGTTCGAGCATTTTTTACTTCTCTCACTATTCAGAGTAGTAATATTTGTAGTAGTAAGAGAAAAGAAAGGGACGGGGAGGAAGAAGGGGAGAGAGAGAGAGAGTGAGAGAGTGAGTGGGGGGGAGTAGAGAGACAGAAAGAGCGGTACTGAGCATACTGAGAATAAAGTCATTAGAAGTTGGTGATGTTGAAGCTCATCTTCGTTGTGAACAATGTTTTTTTATTTAATTTAGTGCCAAAAAATTAAAATCGGTATCGATTTTAAAGTTGGCGATTTTTCTGCATTCCAATGAGCAATAAATCTAGTCGGTGGTACGCAGATGATTTGTCAAACAGGTCGATGAACAATTGAAATTTGTTTACTAATATTCACTGGCGAAGAAGAGTTTGAATTTGTTAAATTTTCACCTTAGACTAAAATAATGGTGTACTAGAATGTTTCTCAGCCATATACTACGTTGCTAAAAACGTTCACAAGATACAGGTTATTGCGATAAATATTATCACATACCTCGGTCGAATTGATATAACGCCCGCATGAAATGAGGGAGTTCCAGGTTTGAATCCTGACTGAGGTAATATCACAATAAATTCTTCATCTAATTTAGGGTCAAAAAATTAAAATCGATATCGAGTTAGTGATTTAAAGTTAGTGATTTTTCTGCATTCCAATGAGCGACAAATCTAGTCGGTATGCAGATAATTTACTAAATGGGTTGATAAACAATTGAAATTTGTTTATTAATGTTCTTGGTATTCGATTAGTTGCTGCTCTAAATAATAAGGATTTAAAAAATTTTATTAGACTTTATAGCAAATAAGCTGATGCAATTAAGAATATCGACTTCCTGTCGTTTCTCTTAATTGCTACAAGTTTTGCTTCGTTAAACTTTGCGGTTTGTCTCCAGCATCAAGTCTCATTTTCCTCTAATTGTTTACTGTTTTTCTATAATATCTTTGGTCTTCTCGGGTGATTCAAGTACTAACTAATTCTCTTTCCTTCTTTCTTTTAATCATTTCTCGAATTTCTTCCATTTCTTCTGTTTTGTTCTTTTCTCTTCTATATGTCACATTCAATTTATAGTTATAAAGCTTTCGATAAAACCTATCTACAGGAAAGATATTACTTTCAATCGTATAGACGTGCAATTTTACAATCTTGCAATTTCGCAATCAATATCAAATGGTAGCGATTGCTAGGCTATGATTTTGTAAGAGAGACATATTACACAACGCGTACATGTATACATCGACATTACACAGAATCCTTTATGATAAAAACATGCAATCTATATCCCTTTATGAGTTGAATATGAATTTCGCTTGCACAAAGCAGCAGCGGTCGAAGGAAAAGATGCATCATGCTGACAAGTTTCTTCGGGAATCGTGCTATAGTATTCTTCGTCTTCTGTTAATCCCGTGCGGTATATGGCCCTTCCAAGCATTAAACAAACGTTACGCGATGTACGTTGGGTTTACAGTGCTCTTTGGATTTGGAATTTCCTTCGAGGTATTTACAAGAGAGACAAAAAACAAAGAGCGAGTGCTTAATTATTCCAGAGCACTGTATACAGGTTTGTAAAAAAATATGCGTTGCGGTTCTCCGGATTAATCTTCGTTTCTCATAAATGATAAATTATATAGCATCTTCTTCTTTTTTTTCTTTTTTTCCTAGCTAAGGAAAAGCGAATTTAAGATTTATTTGAGTAGATCGCGACGCATAATTTTTTACATTTTGTACACATTTTTATAAGATTTAGAACTTTACTAATCTGTGATAAACATAGGTACTGTGTGTGATTAAGCTTTGGCCAGATTTTTTCGCGGTATTCGATTGCTTGTCGATGTTATTTTTCGCCCTATCGTCAACGATTAAATTAATCTACATGGTGCATAAATTATCTACGGTGTGTAAATAAAATAAAATTGACAAAATGCCAGGATCATCTTAATTAAAACATGAAAATGACAGTGTTAAAAATAAAGTTATTGAACGATATCGTACTCAAATTAACTTTAAAACAAAATACATTTACAGATCAAAATGCTTTTGTTGAATATACAAGAACACTGGAGTTCTCCAATGTCGAAAGAAGAGGCTAAAATTTTGCATTCGTATGTATTGTTTGCGCAAAGATTTAGCTACGTTTATTCAGGTAAGTATGTCGATTTAGTTTACAATAGAATCACCGGAACATAAAACACAAATCTAAAAGTAAATAACGATGCATTTTTTATGATCAGGCTGGATCTTAAACGAAATCTTGGTCTTAGAGATATATGCATACATAATTAAATTGATTATCAATTTTAATAATTTCCGACTTTTATGAACTTATAATGTTGTTTTTTTAGCAAAATAAGGGACATATTTTTTTATTTGTGCTCATACATATTATACTTCTAGAAAATAAAATTAAAAAAAAAAAGATTTTTATCTTTCGAGGTAAATATTGACGAAACTATAAAAGATATAAAAATTTTTTAAATTAAATGTTGAATGTTTTGAAGAGTACCTACTATAAAACAATGAGAAAAAATTTTGTATCCTTTTATTTTTCAAAATTTACCTTTTGACATTCTTTTTTAATTTTTGAAATTTTTTATTACCAAATTGAAGCTAATTTTACAAATTCATGTATAACGTTATGTTTCGAAAAATTATTTTTTTAAGAATCACAAACATCGTATATGTATATACAGGGTGTCCGGAAACTCGCCTGCGCCACTTCTGGAGATGATTCAGAGTCCAAAAAGAAGCAACAAAAGTTATATAAACATAGGTCCGGAAATGAATTGTTTCCAAGTTATAACCACTTTTATGTTAAAAAAATCGTAATTTAGTTTTCAGAATCACAATCAAAATAATCATATTTCTGCATGACTTTTAAACAAAAATAACTTTATTTCGAACTATTTAGGCGTTACTCAAGATGAGATGACTCAGACCACGTGGAGATATAGTTTGCTTGATATCCCTCTTTCAAAAATTTTTTTTACGATTAAACATTTTTATGAATTTATTTTCAAATTTTTAACTTTTTTTAATTTTTTGATTTTTTTTACGATTAAACATTTTTATGAATTTATTTTCAAATTTTTAACTTTTTTTAATTTTTTGATATTTGTTAATAAAATTAATACAACAAAGTTACATTATTTTCAAACACAAGGATAAATTTAAACAAGTATTTAAATAAAATGTTCAAAATGACCGCCTTCAGCATGAATGCAAGCCCTTATTCTCCTATCAAAAGAATCCCGTACTATATCTCCACGTGGTGCATCTTGAGTAACGCCTAAATAGTTCGAAAAGTTAAAGTTATTGTTGTTTATTTCTGGAATTACAAGCAACTATTTTTCATTATCCAGGCTTGTATAAATTTCAAATCAAACTTCAATAAATGACTTTTATATTTTGTGCACTAAGAATAACATATCACTTATGTACTTTCACTTAGAGTCAAATTTTAATCAATTTTACTTATATACACCTGTATGTATGTTCATTTTGAATTTGCACCTTGAATAACATATCAGTTATTTTTCGTGGTAATATGTTATTAAATTTATTATATTATTTATTTTATTAATTTATTTAGATAATATACACTTTATGTATGTTCACTTTGAACTGGCACCTTGTATAATATATCAGTTACTTTTCATGGTGATATATTATTAGATAATCATTTAATATAATATATCACTTACTTTTCATGGTAATATATTATTAGATAATCATTTAAATTTGTAAAAATTCAAATTCTTGAGAGTCTATTTTTCAACATGGCTTGACCTTTTCATTTATGATTTTTGGGATATCACCTACTTTTTAGAGTACAGATATATGAATCAATTGGTGCAAAAAAAAAACGGAAAGTTTAAAAAAAGTTATGCTATTTGCAATATGCAATTGCGTATTTTTCTTTAAGAACTTGTAATATATTCTTTTATATTCTTTGCCAATAGTTTTGTCTTATTATTTTGTGCATAAAAGTATTAGGGTAAGACCGAAAACTAAATATTTTACGAAATATTTTGTATTTTATATCAAAGTACTGCAAATTTGGAGCTTTATAATTCGGAAAATACTTAATGAAAAACTTAATAAAATACTTAATGAAATAACTTAATGAAATACTGAACTTAATGAAATGAAAAATACTTAATGAAATATCAATATTCATGGCTTTCGAATGGAATATTTAATGAAATAACTTTATTATGGTGTTTTGAGAAGCTCTTGACACCAGCTATTAGATTCTAAAATAAAAAATAGAGTGTTCTATTTAAAAATATCGATGTGATCTTGACCTAACTTTAGGGACGCCACCCAACATTAAACGGATGAGATCAGTGAATAGATCTTTCTAAACCCTTTCTAAATCCTTTCGTCTGAAACATTTTCTTCTAAAATACAACTTTTATGAAATATTCGGGTATATCCACACTTTTGTTCCATCCTGTGTATGTATCTAAGCGTGTCGATGACAGTAATATAGATGTGTCTGCTTTTATTGTATATTATATATATAATTTTAATCGTATATGTAAATGTTTATATAATTGTAATAAATATGTGCAATACGTTACATATTTATTTCAACTGCAACAGAATGAATTTATAATAATATTGAAAATAAAAAATGAGCTCCTCCATCGCCCATTCTTGTGAGCACGCAACCATATATTATTCGTCTCTCCGATTTTAACACGATCATTACGTCTGGTGCAAACTACATCTGGTATAAAATATTTTTAAATATATAACTAATACACAAATTAATCGTCTGTGGGATATCTTTTATAAGCAGAGCACTCCAAATTTTTTTAATTGGGCGCCTAAAGCAAGCCCGATTTCAACGCTATTGCAGCTATCGCATTTTTGTTTGGGCACGTAATAGATCCAAAAATAATTTTTCTAATTGGACGTCTAGGACCAGCTAGAACTTTATTCCACTCAATGTTTTAATGCGGCGCTTACGGCAGCCTTAATACAGCGCCAGAGCAGCCGATATTTTATTTCGGCGCTTACGGTGGCCTTCGTACAGGCAATTAATTGTTATAATGTTCCGGATTTGAAAAATACAATTTAATGACCAAAATGATCAATTTCCTATGTACCTGTGTCGTTAATTAAGGTTTCTTATGAGGTTAATTTACCACTTATTAAAAATTTTCAAAAACCACCCCTTAGGGGTGAAATTTAATATCTCAAAAACGGTACATCGCAAAAGTACGGGATCTGTGTCGTTAATTAACATTTCTTATGGGGTCAATTTACCATTTATTAGAAATTTTCAAAAACCGTTAATTAAGATTTTTTATGGGGTTAATTTACCCCTTAGGGGTGAAATTTAATATCTCAAAAACGGTACATCGCAAAAGTACGGGACTTGTGTCGTTAATTAACATTTCTTATGGGGTTAATTTACTGTTTAATAAAAATTTCCAAAAACCACCCCTTGGGGGTGAAATTTAATATCTCGAAAACGGTGCATTATAAAAATATGAGACATGCCTTTAATTTAGGTTTCTTATGGGGTCAATTTACCATTTATTAAAAATTTTCAAAAACCACCCCTTGGGCGTGAAATTTAATGCTGAATTTTTATAGAAATTCAGCAGATCAGTCAACAGCGTGATCAACAGATTACATAATTTCCAGTTTCACAGAAAGAAATATTGCCAGCACAGACGCACGCAAGCAATCCAGCAGATAAAATAGCATCGTGTGCTGCTGGCTTAATATATTGTACACATATAACACGCGTGAAGGTCCAAAGAGAAATACAATCATAATCTGTCACATGTGTCATGCTTAACCATGACAAGCTTTTATCGATTTGAAATAACGCGCACAGCACAGAGCATCGAGATAACCAATCAGCATCGCGGAAAAGCGACAACAATACTTGCGAGAATCGATATAACATGGACTTTTTAAGAGTGGATACTTACATTAGAACAAAAGATTAAGCGATAAATTCAGTTAGCATAAATTTTATTATTATACATATTATTATACAAACAAAATACACCAGAGAGGTATTTATATTCATATATTTTACACGGAAAAATATATTTAAATTCAAATTACATATTTACAATTTCTTTAAAGGAATATATAATTTTATTAATTTATTCTTGACCATTAATTAAAATTTTAATTAATTTAAGTTTATTTTATTAAAATAATAATTAAAAATTTAAGTAGTTTAAATAAAATATTAATTTGTAGGATTAATATAAAAATTTAATTTATCTTAAATTATTATTATAAATATTATTTATTTTTAATAGTTTTAGTATTTATATTAATATTTTATTTAAGATTATATATTTAAGATTATGTCTATAATATTAATAATCATTAGACCTAATTTATTTAGAATTTTATTTGGATGAGATGGATTAGGATTAATTTCTTATCGTTTAGTATAGAGAGATCAAAAATTGAGAAAATATTTATTATCACTTTCAATTTTATTTATTAGATTTATTTAAAAACTTAGAATTTTTTGAAGTTAAAGGACAATGTTATAAATTTTACTAAGTAAATTGAATATTTTATTAAATATCTACATTAGAACGAAAGATTAAGCAATAAATTCAATTAACATAAATTTTATTATTGGGGCATTCTTTCTCAACTTTACACCCATTCTGCCCATTTTCTATTTGATCTAAAAATTTTTGAAAAAATCTTAAAATTTACAGAAAAATGTAAGCTTTCCAATGGCGCGTGGCAAAATTATCACATTCAATAGGATCATCCTTAAAATTTCAGAAAACCGAAAAAAAATAATAAAAACGGTAATTATTAAAGTGTAGCGATTATTCATTCGACGTTTTTCTCTTCCAATTAACACTTTAGAGTACTCTGTTTATCTGTGCACTGTCATATGAGTCTAAACTAAAATGGCGGATCCAATATGGCCGCCAAAAATTTAAAAAATTTAAGAAATTAACGGATTTTTATCAAACTTGGTATCAAGGGGTTTTTCGGGTTACTGAATACGAGTTTAAAGTTATCTTTCGAAAATACAAAATGGCGGATCCAATATGATCATCAAAATATTTTGAAAATTTTTAGAAATTAACGAATTTTTATAATATTTGGTATCAGGGACTTTTTCGAGTTGCTAATAACGAATCTGTAGTCGCAATTCGAAAATTCAAAATGGCGGATTTAATATGGCAACTAAAAATTTGAAAAATTTTAAAAAGTAAGGGAGTTTTATAAAACTTGAACAGAGAGTTTTACGGCCAGCTAAATACAAATCTTAAGTCGGATTTCAAAAACTGAAAATGTCAGATCTAATATGAACACCAAAAATATTGAAAATTTAGGAAATTGACAGATTTTTATAAAACTTTTGATACTAGAGATACCTTTGATTCTGATGTCGCCTGAGCTCTTACTCCCTTTTTGAAATCTGAATATGAAAAAGTCAAACTATTACCAGCATTGGAGTATCTCTTAATCACCATTTCTTTGTTGATTGGGACAAAACAGTGATTTCTCAGAATCTCCGGAACTGGTGGAGTTACATCAAATCGTTTTTTCAAAAATCTTTTTGTCTTTTGGTGCTCTTTGTCATTATAAGACAGTAATACTAATACTTTTAGAATTTTTTTGAGCCCAGTCAACAAGTTTCTCGAATGAAAGAATGGCATCGTTCGGTTTACTAAGGAGGCTAGCTCGCATAGTTTCCCTTTTGAACACAGCACCTACACCATCTGAAACACCTTTACCATGTGGCATGAAAGTTCCATTCCGCTGCAACACCAAAATCCTCTTTGTGATGCATTAGATTTATCATCTGATATTTATTTTTAAAATGCTGTTTTGCCCCATCGCTAAAGTAAATTACTCTTCTTAGCTCAGGAATGATTATTTTCAATTCAGGAATCAGCATCTTTTGTACAGTATATACAGCAGCTGTGTCATGAAGTGTACTATCCGACAAAAACTTTTGTGTTCAAGTTCTAACTCTTTTTTATAGTAACACACGACAGGAAAAACAGTACATTGTGAATTATTAAAATGGAACGCCTACGATGCATCTTGCACAACATACTTGTAATTCTCAGAAAAATCTAATACTGCAAGAACTTCACCTCTTTTTAAATTCTCTTTTCTTTCCTGATAGAATCGAGATTGTTTTCTTGCAATGAAAGAATGAGGTTTTAGAATAATCAATTTGTCACAAAATTCATCAACAAATTCCGACGACGGAAGAATTTGCGTCTGAAGAGTTGATCTGTCAGTTGTTGTCCAGACACTGAACTGTATGTGGTGAATACCTTTCTCATCTAAGAGTTCTTTCAAATGTTTTTTTAGTTCAATAATACCAGGACATTTACTGCATTCACCAATATAACAATTTTCATCAGGATTTTTGCACACGATTTGGCGTAAACAATCTTTACAATCATGTAAAATCACATTGGAATCTTTAGTAAGATTATTTAAATTGACAGGGTCAATCATCAATTTGCAATTTTGATGTATCGTACAAACACAGATCGAATGCGTACCATTCGCACCAACGAGTATGCAATGTTTTGGTCGGAGTTGGGCAAATTTACTAAAACTAACTGGACAGTCAGAATGGCATTTACTATAAATATCATAAAGACTTCTTAAGTCTGAAAGGAGAAGACGTTTTTGAATCAAATCTCTGCCCTCGTCATTTTTTACTGAAACCATATCTTTCATACCTGGCATGATTCTGTTATTTTCGTCACTATTGTAAAAATCTTTAATTCGTGTAACAGTACTTTCCGGCAATGGTTTACCATTCCTAGCAGTAGTTTCTGCTAAAACACCCTTAGATGCTTTCAATTCTCTAGCTTTTTTTACAAAATACCTAGAACAGTTGAATTCCCGAGAAATTTGATTTAGACTCCATGCATCTGGTACTACAGTCACCAAATCGTCAATCTCAAAGAATCATTAATTTCAAGAGTGGAAAATTTTTCTTTCAATCCACTCAACATATCTTCCAACTCAATCTCTCTTTGTGATTTTATGTTGCATTCAATTCCACTGAAAGATAATGAAGATGTACCGGAAGATACAGAAATATTCTGTTCAGTATCATGAGTACAATTATCAAACGTTTTATGAAGACTTAATGAGACGTGCGTATCTTCATTCATGCGAGGATATTTCGTTTTCCTACATGCTGCACAAATTTTAGCATTATCTCCAAACTTTGGGAATAATCGTTTGACAACGCTCGAAATGCGTCGAAGATCTTTCCTTCTGTGACCTTTCACATTGTAGGGATTGCAACATCTATCACCGTGTATACTGGACATATTCAAAATCAAATTCTAAGATTCACGATCAAAAATAGTACAGATAATAGAATTTTCTGTAATATTGTTCTGAGAGCAGTCTTAAAAAAACGGTTAAAAGTAGCTCTGAAAAGAACTGTTCGAAGAAACCTTTTTTTTGTTTGTTTTTTTTTTGGTAATGCAGTGGAAACCTTTTATAGGTACCCTGGAGACTCGGGGGAGTACTCCAGGGTTATGTGGGACTCTCCGGGAGGGAAGAAAGAGTTCCCTCCCGGCCTACCCACTAAAACCACTGCGGAGTGCCTATCCTTGGCCCGTAGTGAGGGGTGGAAGGGTATCGCCAGAGGCATTCATCCCTCCACCCCTCGGGCGTGGCCGTATACGGCCTTATGCCTGGGGAGGGGGGCCGTTAACCCCCCCTCCTCCCACGTGACCGCCTGTATGAATGATATGGGGGAGGTCCGGCACTCCGAGACCTCCCCTGCCCCTCCTTGTTCGAAGAAAACCTCAGAGAAACGCTCAAAGCACAAAGAAGCCCAGAACCATGGGAGTCGGATATACAAATTCAAATATTAAAGCGTTTAACCACTTGCGCTACCAATAAACTCACGGTTGCGCGTGCCGTGCGCTACAGTATAACACGCGGTAAGGTTACTTTGTCGCCTCACCGCGAATGCAATCTTTTAAGTAGCGCCTCAGCGTGTTGGTAGGGTCTTACATAAAGAATTTTACACGGATATGAATAAATACTGTATCGATTCTGAAATATTTTCAAGATATCGATGACTCTATGTGCACTCGTGCACTCTGGAACTGTAGCTCGACAAACGAACGATCTGATTGTTAGCCGACGTGCCACGCACGTCATTTTTACTTTAGCGACAAATGCCTGTCGACGTGGTATACACGTCGCTGGCGATTTTGAAACAAAAGCATCTCGACGTGCGTGGCACGTCTTTATAGCGCAAGTGGTTAACGGAATCACAATGAAATGTTTTTTAACGTTAAAATGTTGTAATGAATGGCGATAATATCGCGGTAGAGAAACGTTAATTTCTAAAAAGTTTCAAAATATTTTGGTGGCCATATTGGATCCGCCATTTTGTATTTTCGAAAGATAACTTTAAACTCGTATTCAGTAACCCGAAAAACCCCTTGATACCAAGTTTGATAAAAATCCGTTAATTTCTTAAATTTTTTAAATTTTTGGCGGCCATATTGGATCCGCCATTTTAGTTTAGACTCATATGACAGTGCACAGATAAACAGAGTACTCTAAAGTGTTAATTGGAAGAGAAAAACGTCGAATGAATAATCGCTACACTTTAATAATTACCGTTTTTATTATTTTTTTTCGGTTTTCTGAAATTTTAAGGATGATCCTATTGAATGTGATAATTTTGCCACGCGCCATTGGAAAGCTTACATTTTTCTGTAAATTTTAAGATTTTTTCAAAAATTTTTAGATCAAATAGAAAATGGGCAGCATGAGTGTAAAGTTGAGAAAGAATGCCCCTATTATATAAATTATTATACAAATAGTAAGTAAAATAGTAAGTAAATGGAATAATTTATTAAATATTTACATTAGAACGAGAGATTAAGCGGTAAATTCAATTAAATTTTATTATTACACTAGTGTATTTGAAAATTTTTAATAAATGGTAAATTAACTCCATAAGAAACCTTAATTAATAAAACAAATCCCGTATTTTTGCGATGCACCGTTTCCGAGATAATTAAATTTTACTCCCAAGGAGGGGTTTTGAAAATTTTTAATAAATGGTAAATTTACCCCATAAGAAAACCTTAATTAACGACACAGGTCCCGTATTTTTGCGATGCACTGTTTTCGAGACATTAAATATCTCCCCCCAAGGGGTGGTTTTTGAAAATTTTTAATAAATAGTAAATTGACCCCATAAGAAACCTTAATTAACGGCACAAGTTTCAAATTTTTGCAACGCACCGTTTCCAAGACATTAAATTTCACCCCCAAGGGAAATTTTTGAAAATTTTTAATAAATGGTAAATTAACCCTATAAAAAACCTTAATTATTAACACAGGTCCCGTATTTTCGCGATGCACCGTTTCCGAGATAATAAATTTCACTCCCAAGAAGTAGTTTTTGAAAATTTTTCATAAATGATAAATTGACCCCATAAGAAACTTAAATTGACGGCACATGTTTCATATTTTTGCAATGCACCGTTTCCGAGATATTAAATTTTACCCCAAGGGATGGTTTTTAAAAATTTTTATTGAACAGTAAATTAACCCCATAAGAAATGTTAATTAACGACACAGGTACAGTATTTTTTCAACGTACCGTTTTCGAGATATTAAATTTCAACCACCCCTCAAGGGGTGGTTTTTGAAAATTTTTAATAAATGGTAAATTAACTCCATGAGAAACCTTAATTAACGACACAGGTTCCGTATTTTTGCGATGCACCGTTTCCGAGATATTAAATTTCTCCCCCAAGAAGTTGTTTTTGAAAATTTTTAATAAATGGAAAATACACCAGAGAGGTCAGGTCAGAGAGGGTGTGAGAGAGTGAGAAGGGGTGAAAGATGATGAAAAAGTGTGAGATAGAGCGAAAGAAATGAAAAAATAGAGAGGGAAAGGGGAGAGGAGGATGGGGTGGCGAGGCGAGAAAGGGAAATGAGGGTAGGGGAGGGTGAGTGGAAGTTGCTGGAGGTATGAGTGAAAGGTAAGAGAGAAGAGAAGTACATATGACTGTGGACAGAGAAGAAGAAGACGTTACTTTATTTTTCATGAAAAACATCAATTTTTGACCGTTTGTATGAACAGCTTGACCGATTTTTTTTTTGGCTTAACTTACTCGTGGCGATGCCACCTTTCAGAATATGCTACATGCATTTCAAAATATTTTATATTTTAATAGTTCTGTACCCCCAAAAAGTCGACTTTAAGAGTGCGGGATAAGAGACTTGTAGCGTCTACTTATAGTTTATATTTTTTAACATAGCCGGACACGCTACCGCGTCTCCTGATTCTCCAAATATCTATTTGTCACCATCTTTTATTACGGGAAGATGCCAACGTTTTGCGTGAAGAATCGAGCGCATGGACAGGCACATAGCGCAAATAGCGTATGCACAAAAGCGTTTGTACATAATGATTAATTTTAAAAAATGATTGAATTTGTAATAAAATAAACTTTAATTTGGTCATAAAAAGATTTCAAAATTTTGAAGAAATGTTAAGGCGGGGGAATTTTGAACAACAAAAAAATACAAATTCTTTTTCTTACTGTTTAAACCACTCAACTGTTTAAACCACTTAACTTTTAATCTAAAAAATTTTTTTCTACTTTTATAATTTTGATATTCACCTTAAAAGAGAAAAACGATGTTTTTCAAAGGGATGTTTACCCGTCAAAAGTATATGAACTTATATAAAAAAATATGTGCCCCTTATTATGTATCCCTATTTTGTATTAGAAGAGAATCTAGAAACACACGTAATACTAAAAGATGTAAAGTCTTTAAGATATCATAATATCTTTTAGACGTCTTTAAGATATTATGATGTTTTCTGGGAACATATTAAAAGCTCATAAAAATTGAGAGAGGAGCACTTTTGTCCATTTCCTTGTTATTATTGTTAATAATACTTGTTAATATAATTATACAAATATACTTTATATTTCTTTTTAATGTTTCGCATATATTACATAATTGTTATTAACGCTTATAAATTTTTTGTTAGGTATTATACTTGGTCATGGTTTGATTTTTGCGCTCACACCTTTGGTAACTAAATATTTCTACAATAAGGAGAACGTGTCAAATAAAACGCAAGACGCACAAATAGAATTGACTTATCAAATGAATTACATGCTTGACTTACAAATGCAATACAGCCCACTTCTCATACAGGGCATCGTATGTGAAATGTATTATGTGTTAATATTGAACTCGATTAATGTCGTGTATATAATGTGTGTCGAACATTGTTGCGGTTTGTTTGAAGCACTGAGGTAAGTTTGGCAGATTTTCATCAAATTTAAATATTATATTTAATCTTTAGCTTTTATGGATTTAAAGGATCTGCATTATGTCTCAAAGTATTTTTGCATAATGAAAATACATATAATTCTGCATGTCCACAGGGTATTAAAGAACTTATATTATAAAATTTTATGTATGTAGGAAGTACCCTAAGCAACATTTTTTGTCAATGAACTTATAGTCAGAAATGTCTCCTTTTGTCACTATTATTATATATTACTAATTGTAAGTTAGTGCCGAAAAAGTAGACAACCGTTTTATCTTGAGTTTTTTGTATTTATTTTTATTATTTATTTGTTTAAACTTTTACTTTCAAAATCAAGATACAGGAATAACATTTACAAAAGATGCTCAAAGTAGTGGTCACCGGACCTCAATGTAAGCTTTACTGACACAGCATGTTTTGTTGAATTTTTGTAAAACACTTGTAAAAAGAGTTCAACAAAACGCAACTGTCCAGTTCATGTTTTCATATGCGAAAAGTAGCCTACTCTCCCGGCGCGAACTTAGCGGCGAAAGAAGATCGTTTTTCCGACCATGGATTAACGAAAAATGTTGCACCTTCTATATATCTTGAATCTTCTTGTAACGTAAATTTATCAATATTCTATATATTAATAACATGTATATAGCATAAAGTATTTTTGTTCAATGCTATATGATATCGAGCTTTAGATTCCGCTTGGAAAGCGCATTTAATTTTGGAAATAATGAGGACGACACAATGTCCACAGAGAATAAATGCTATTTGAATATTGCATATAGTGTTCGAAGACACACGGAGGCAATACAGTTAGTATACATTCCACAATCATTTTCATAAATAATCAGTAATAATCAGTAATAATAAAATTAATGTCTTTGTGTATATTACGTCAGATTTGCTACAACCATAGAATCACTGTATAGGTTACCATTTTTCATACACATGACAGTTAACGTATCACTGTTAAGTATCGTAGGATTTCAGGTAACTTGATAATTATATGTAAGTCATTTTTTTACTGCGGTCATATACATTATATTTTTAGGTAATAAAAGATCCAGAAAACCTCAGTCGTCTTATGCCGTATGGCACTTATCTGAGCGGGCTTGTGCTTAACATGTTTTTGGAAAACTGGCAAGGTCAGAAAATCATGGATTGCAATGAAAGGGTATACGAGTCCGCGTACGTTTGACAAAATATCCAAACATTTTTAACAGAAATTACAAATTTTTCGTAATTAAAATAAATAAAAATAATTAAAATCATCTCGTATAATCAAATTATAAGTATGTATCATGAATTTATCGGTCAAATATATCGGTTGATTTAACTTCACTATTTTTCCCGGTAATTGTCTCAAAAATTAACTTAGTTTTTAAACAGAAATTTCGACTAAACAAAAATCGGAATTGTTTTTCAAAATAGACGTATAAAGAAAACGTATAATAATCACGTAATTGTGCAGGTATAAATTAGAATGGTACAAAATGTCTAAAATGTCGCAAAAGCTTTTGATAATGATCATGATGAGAAGTAGAAAACCACTGACAATAACTGCGGGGAAAGTTCTTGTTCTGTCCTATGTGACTTTCAACACGGTAAGTGTAACGATGCTGTAAACCAAGTGCAATTTCACTGTTAATAACATGAAATTTTGTATTTAAAATGTATTTAAGGCGATGCGTACAGGCTTCTCTTACTTAATGATTCTACGATCCGTGCAATAAAAACTTGAATATAATTGAATAGAAGCAATTTCAGAGATATGATAATGCTTTTTGTGATTTAGTAAGTCATTCATTGACTAGAAGATGTATGTCTCATTATATGTATATAATAAAGTTGTGTATCTTCCAATTTTTTATGTAGCTAAATAAAATTAGCGACGAATTGCTGTATCAGTGATTTTAATTTTTTTATTGCGAATACTTTAATGGCGTTAAAAATAAAGATACAAAAATATAATAGCAAGTACACATACTTCTCATTGTATTGAACACTAATATAGATTTTATATAAAAAACTGGTGTTGACTCGGCTGACGGTCGGTGCTAGAGTAGGAAGTTGGTAATAGGTGAGTGAGAATAGAGAGGCGAGACGTAGAAAGCGTGGGGGTGAGAGAGATAGGAGGGAGGGCATAGTGAGAGGAGGAGGCGACGGTGTGGGCAGGAGCGGCAGAGTGGTGGAAGGTGAGGATTAGAGGTGAAAAGTGGAAGTGTAGGATAGAGGTTAGGAAGAAGCAGGAGGGTGGGAGGAAAGGGAAAGAGTTGGCAACGAGAGAGATAGAAGTGTGGATAGGTGGCAGTAGGAGGCAGGGAGTTGACAGGTGGTGGCGGAGGGGAGACTAGACTAGGGCAGCATCGGGCGGTGAAGTAGGAAGGAAGGAAAAAGTGACAGGTGATAGATAGACAGTAGAGGAAGATGGAGGGAACAGGCAGAGGTGGAAAAGTAGGGAGACCGAGAGAGGGTTATATGGATAGACAGAGAAGCATGAGCACCTGTAGCGTAGGGAGTATGGAAGAGTACATGTAGGCTGCGTTCCGTTTCACGCATGATGCGCGCATGATCTATAGTATACATAACGTGTACTATAGATAAATGCGCGCATATGCGTGAAACGGAACGCACCCAAAGAGAAAACGGGAGGATAAAAGTGATGGGGAGGGAAGAAGGGAGCAGGAGGAAGCATTTAAGAAGAGCAGGATGACAGAGAGATCGCCCACAAGGAAGGAACAAGCGATGATGGAGAAGCTGATGGAGGAGATGCGAGGGTAGGCGAGGAGGAAAGAACAAAAAGAGCAGAGTGAAGAAGGTAAAAAAGAAAGGGAGATAATTAGAGAGGAACTAAGGAAACTGAGAGAAGATATGGAGGATAGAGAGGAGGATTGGAGGAGGAAAAGAGAAGGTATGAGGAGAGAGATAGAGGAACTGAAAAAGTCTTAGGAAGGATAGAGATGCAGGAAGGGAAAGAGAAGGAAGGAAGAATGGTAGGAAGGGGGTGAAGAGGTGGAAGGGAAGGTGAGAGAATTAGAAAGATGAAGGGAAATAGAGGAGAGAGAGAGAAGAAGGAATGTAGCGGTAAAAGGGGTGGAGGTAAAAGAAGGGGAGATAGAGAGAGCAGTGGGAAGATTGTGGGATGAGCTGGGGACGGAGATAGAGGAGATGAAGGAGATAGGAAAGAGAACGGAGAAGGGAAGGAAGATGATATTGATGAGATTAAAAGACAGGGAAGGGAAGAGGGAGGTGATGATGAAGAAAAGCGGATTGAAAGGGAAGATAGAGAGGATAGAGGATGACTTGACGATAAAAGAGAGGAGGATATAATGGAATTTGGAGAGATTGTGGAGAAGGAGAAGAGAGAGGGGAGAAGAGCATGGGTGAGGTACGGCAGGATTTGGCTGGAGGGAAGGTGGTGGGATGAAGAGAGAGAGAGAGACAGGATTGTAAATAAGGAGGGAAGAGAAAAGGGAGAAGGGTCACAAAGAGATAAAAGAAGGGGGAAGAAGAAAGCAAGGAGAGGGAAGAGAGAAAGGAGGGGGAGGGAAAATAGGATGGAGAAGAAGCGAGTGGAGGTGAGCAATAGGAAGGAGGAGGAAGGATCGAAGAGAGAGCGGAATAGAGAGAGGAAGGGAGTAGAAGGAGGTTTAAAGATAGAATTCTAGAATGTGGCGGGGGTGACGGGAAAGGATGAAGATTTCTGGGAAAGGATTAAAGAATGGAACGTGGTGGGTAGAAACATGAATAGAGGGGGAGGGGTGGGAGAAGATTAAGGATAGGGTATCAGAGGGGTTTGATTGGAGGGTGCAAGGGGCTAGAAAAGAAGGAAGAAGAGGAAGGGCGATAGGGGGAATTATGATGGGAGTTAGGAAAAGATTGGAGGGAGGAGAGGAATGGATGGGGGAGGAAGGAGTACTAATTAGGGAAATAAAATAGAGTGGGGAAATATGGAGAATAGGTACAGTATATGTAAGGGAGAGAATAGAAGAAACGATGAGGAAAATAGCGCGGGTGAAAGAGGAGGGAGGGAAAGAGGACAGGTGGTTAGTTGGAGGGGATTTTAATGCGAGGACCGGGGAAACGGGGACGTTAGAGGAGGGGGAAGAGGAGAGAGGAGATCCAAGGATAAGGTGAGAAACAGTCAGGGAGAGGGCTTGTTAAGATGGTTAGAGGAAGAGGGTTGGGGGATAATGAATGGGGCAAAAGAAGGAAATGAGGAGAGGGAGATAACATTTAAAGGGAGGAGAGGGGAATCGACGATTGATTATGTTATAGGAGATAGGGTGGCTTGAGAGAAGATAAGGAAATTGGAGGTGGGAGGGGAGGTGGATTCGGATCACCAATCGGTGACGGTTTGAGTGGATAAGGAGAAGGTTGGTGGAGGTGGATTGGAAAGGGAAAGAGAGGGGAGTGACGGGAAAGAATGGTGGATGGAGGAAGCCAGGAGGGAAGTAGAGTGACGGGAAAGAATGGTGGATGGAGGAAGCCAGGAGGAAATATAAAGAAAAAACGGGGAAAGTTGTTTGGGGCGTGGTGAGATAATGGAGAGGTTGATAGAGAGGATTCATAAAGAAGTAAAGAGGAAAAGATGGAAGATAGGAGGAAACAGGAAAAGAGGATGATGGGACAAGGAATGCAGGACAAAGAAGGAGGTGGAAAAGTTATTGAGGGAATGGAAAAAGAGGAAGAGAGGTAAGGAAGAGTATAGGAAAAGAAAGAGGGAATACAGGGAACTGTGTAAGAGAAAGAAGGAAGAAAAAAGAGAGGAATTTTTGAGGGAGGCGAAGGAAACAAGGACACAGAAGGAGGTTTGGGAGATAATAAATAGCAAGAGAGGGAGAAGGGTGGAGATGAATAAGGAGGTGAAAATGGAGGAGTGGGACGAATATTTTATGGGAGTGCTAGGAGGAAAGGGACAAAGGATTAGATTTTGGAGGCAGGAAGGAGGGGTGAGGGAAGAGAGAAATATGGGAGAAGAGAGGGTGGGAGGAATAAAGGGGGGTAATATAGGCATAAGCAAAGAAGAAATCGAAGAGGTCCTGAAAAGATTGAAAAAGAGTAAGGCGGCGGGGGAAGATGGGATACTAAATGAGGCGTGGATTTGGGAGGGAAGCAGAGTGAGAGAGGAGTTAGGGGAAATTTGCAAAAGAATGTGGAGGGGAAGGAATTTCCGGAGAGGTGGAGGTAAGGAGTGATAGTACGCGAAAAAGAGAGAAGCGAAAAGAGTTGAGAAGTATAGGGGGATAATCTTGATGTCAACTTCGTACAAGGTGTACGCGACAGTGTTAGCGGATAGGCTGAGAAAGGAAATGGAGAGAAAGGACATGATACCCAGTGATGCAAACTTGCTCACCGAACAGCACACTGTAGAAGGTGGTGAGGATGGGGAGGGGATGGCTGTCCGTGGGTGCCAGCGCTTGGCCAGCGTCGGGAGGTAGAAGAGGATAGACGTATAATCCTCTCGCTTTCTTTGCCGAACGCGTCGTCGAACGGGTCGGCCAGCCTCGGCCAGCTTCGGGCAATATTCAGTCTCTTTCTTCCCCTTTCTTTTCCTATCTTTGCCAAACGCGTCGTCGAACGGCTCGGCCAGCTTCGGGCAATATTCTCTTTCTTCCCCTTGCTTTTCCTATCGCTATATGCTCAACTTTGTTAACGCGCTTGACATTAGTAGTCCGCGTATTCATACTACGTAATTCATACTACGTATGATAATAGTTTATTAAGTTATATTTAATTTATTGTATTTATGTCTATATTTTATTATGCAATAAAATATTGCAATATTAATGTTTATAAAACAATATTCACCTGCAAAGATAAATAAAAAAAGAAAATAAATTATTCAAATTATTCAAATATATGTACATCTTTTTTCATTTAAAATAACCTTTCTTATTGTCATAAACGATATTTTTAGTCGGTACTGTAATATAGTTGATGCAAATGAGAGAGAATAACAGTCTTTTGAAAGAGAAATTATTTGAAAAAATCTTTTATTTCAAATTTATTTGATTTCTAACATTTTTAGTTTCTTAAATTGTTTATTCATATTGTTAATTAACGATAACATTAATAGTACATAATAAATAACGATAATTTCACGTTGTCATAATATGTAACAGTAACAGTAACTTTAATATTAAACTCATTTTGATAAATAAATGTGTGTTCATACCTGGAGACATACTTATCACGATTATTTATATATTATTGTATGATTGCATGTGTAACTTTACTTACGAATATGAGCTTTAAATTAAGTGATGATCGTATTTAATCATTAAGAAACGAATCAAAAATATACAATATTTACTTTATCAATACTTTTTATTTTACGTTCCACACGATGCTTATAATAGACTACATATGATGTTTAATCTGTATTGTGGACCTGACTTTCTCTGTTCGGTAGAAGAAAAGATAATATATTTCCTCTTCTACATTTTAAATCATTAACGTTATACAATTATAATTTTATTCACGTCTTGATATATTTCACTTTTTGACAGCCCCATTATTTTCTCACTGTTTGTTGAAATATGAAGGGAGAGGGTCATTATTGTAGGCCTTGAAAATCAAAGGCTGGAGTAATTCTATTATTTAAAAACGATTTAAAAACAAAAAAACGCAACAAACTCTCGTCAGCTTCTGTTAATGCAGCTTGCGTTGTCAAGTCAGCGTTAAAAGCGAGAAGAGAAAAAGCTACAAATATGAAAATTGAAGAAAAATATTTATCCCTTATGTCGACGGACAAATTATACTAGGGCTGTTAAAAAAGACCGCAATGTTTTAAGGCTACATGCCGCGGATATTAATGATATTGCTGGTCCATCATTTGCAACCTGAAAATAATGTTAACCATTACATTATTAAAAACTTGTCTGTAAAAGACATCACGTTTATAAAAAATAAGCGTGTAAAAAATCTTGTCTGTAAAAGACATCACGCTTATAAAGGACATCACACTTTATATGGATGTCAAAATAAATATTTTTCTTTAATTTTGAAAAGGGTACAAAATATTATTTAAAACACTCGCGTGCACACGCACACATGCACACACACCAAGGAAATATAAAAAATTGATTTTTAATTTATATATAATTTATATTATTAATTTTTATTATTATTAGTTTAAAGATTCAAATCTATATTTAATTATTTTATATTTATATCAATATTTTTATATTAATTAATCATAATTTTTTATATTTCCTTCCTGACGGAAGAAACCACCACCTTCTCGCGGTTTCCGTTGAGCAACAATGTGTACGTTATTTTATTAATTAACATTATTTAAAAAATTCCAAGAAGAGAATGCTGGAAACTTTAACTTTTGCACAATAAATAAAAACATTTTTGTGTTAAAGATAAATGGTTTAATAAAAAAGATTTTCAATTAAAAGTAAAAAAGCGTGCACATTGGCCAAGAGTGGACTTTTACACTTACAAATTTTTATTTGCTACATGTAACACGCACGCACGCACACGCACACACACACGTGACACATCTCAGGCCTCAGCAGCAGCTGCAAATTTTGCAGCAGCAGCAACACAGCAGCAACAGCATCAACAGCAGCTACAGCTGCAACATGAGCAGCATCAACAACAGCTGCACACACACACAGCACGTACACATGCACGCACACGCACAATTATTATAAATAAAAAATAAAAAGATTGAAAAAAAATATTTATCAAATACATTTTTTTCGGCGATGACATTCCTGTTCAATATTGTTGCAATTCACTAAAATCAACGCATAATTGAATCATTATTTTAAATTCTTTTTTTAAAATTGCTCACACACCGTGTATCTCTTCTTTTATGATGCATTAGCTTATACATAGAAGGCCAGCTTCAAATTTTTTTTTCTTTTTAATTACACAATATAAATATTAAATATATTTGTGATTTGTTTCGGCGAGCGACTCAGCCTGAATAGAATTACTCCAGCCTCTGATTTTCAAGGCCCACAATAATGACCCTCTCCCTTCATATTTCAACAAATAGGTGAGAAAATAATGGGGCTGTCAGAAAGTGAAATATATCAAGACGTATGAATAAAATTATAATTGTATAACGTTAGTGATTTAAAATGTAGAAGAGGAAATATATTATCTTTCCTTCTACCGAACAGAGAAAGTCAGGTCCACAATACAGATTAAACATCATATGTAGTCTATTATAAGCATCGTGTGGAACGTAAAATAAAAAGTATTGATAAAGTAAATATTGTATATTTTTTATTTGTTTCTTAATGATTAAATATGATCATCACTTAATTTAAAGCTCATATTCGTAAGTAAAGTTACACATGCAATCATACAATAATATACAGGGTGTCCGATAATTCGAAGTCCACCCGTAAACTGCAGGTAGAGTAGGTTAAACTGACCATAAAAGTCCTGTATCATTTTTTGATATTCTTAATATTTACCGAGATATTAACAAAAAATGTCGGCGAATCCGCGCGCGCTTTGCTCGCGCGGCGAGAAGGACGTCCCACCGCTACGTGCTCACTAAGCGCGCAGTGTGGCGGTGGGAGATAGAGCGGTGGGATTATACCAATAATTCGGCGCGGTCGCCGCAGTGTTCTAGTATTACGCTCGTAGGCTCCTCCCATCGTCTCACTGCGCGCTTAGTGAGCACGTAGCGGTGGGACGTCCTTCTCGCCGCGCGCGCTTTCCTCGCGCGGATTCGCCGATCTTTTTTCGTTAATATCTCGGTAAATATTAAGAATATCAAAAAATTATACAGGACTTTTATGCTCAGTTTAACCTACTCTACCTGCAATTTACGGGTGGACTTCGAATTATCGGACACCCTGTATAAATAATCGTGATAAGTATGTCTCCAGGTATGAACACACATTTATTTATCAAAATGAGTTTAATATTAAAGTTACTGTTACTGTTACATATTATGACAACGTGAAATTATCGTTATTTATTATGTACTATTAATGTTATCGTTAATTAACAATATGAATAAACAATTTAAGAAACTAAAAAATGTTAGGAATTAAATAAATTTGAAATAAAAGATTTTTTCAAATAATTTCTCTTTCAAAAGACTGTTATTCTTTTTCATTTGCATCAACTATATATTACGGTACCGACTAAAAATATCGTTTATGACAATAAGAAAGGTTATTTTAAATGAAAAAAAGATGTATATATATTTGAATAATTTGAATAATTTATTTTCTTTTTTTATTTATCTTTGTTAAGGCTTGGTGCCTTTTGTGTATGTGGACGCGCTCTTTCTTTCAATTGCCTTGTGGCACAAGGAGAAGGAAGGTGTTCCTTTCTAGCTCTCGATAACACACATATTTTTATTGCCTTATACAATGTGCGCTACAACAATTGCAGACTATGACTACTGACTTTCTTTTTACTATCACGCGGGATACTTAAGACGACTAGTGCCCTCACGCGGGGAGAGCAAAAACGCAAGAAAGCACGCCATGGGGGGGGGGGTGGCAGCACGCACATGCTATGGCCAGTGCCAGGTAAATTAAGAATATGAACGGGCATCAACAGGCTTGTTTAAGGTCTATATATGCCGCCGCCCTTGAAAGGACTAACTTTCAAAGAGAGACGTTGGCACTTGCTACTTGACAAAATAAATTGGAATTCAGAAACAGTGTACATAAAATAAAGCTTGTGATACAACATACATAAGGAGTATGAAAGTCATATAACTTGAACTAAAGTTGCAACTAGATATAAGGCTACTAGTTACATAGATAATTCAGTGGATTCAATAAAAAGTAGACACAATCGAGTAATCGAGCGCTTATAGATGCCCTTGGAAGTCCGAATAGTAGCCACCCGTAATACTCCATCTCCGGAATGTATCTCCTTTCCCATGCTCCATGCCAATGGAGACAAGTTGTCTTCAACTAAAATGACCATTTGGCCAATCTTGAGTGCTAAATCAGTGGTTTGCCACTTATTTCTTTGCTGGAGTTGATGTAAATATTCGCGTGTCCAACGTTTCCAAAAATGCTGTCTTAATTGTTGGACCTATAATAAAATATCCTGGACTGAGGAACGACAAGTCACTTGAATCTGCAGACATTGGTGTAAGGGGGCGATAATTGAGGATTGCTTCGATTTGTATTAGTAGAGTCGACAATTCTTCATATTTCAGATGAGCTTCTTTCGTTATCTTAAGTAAATGTCGTTTGGTACTTTTCACTGCGGCTTCCCAAAGACCTCCATAGTGGGGCGCCCGAGGAGGTATAAAGTTCCAGCATATTCCATGACGCGAGGTGTAAGCATTAACTTGCTGCTGTGCCTTCTCATCATTGAGAAGTGTGAATAGCTCATTTAATTCACGAGCAGCTCCAAGGAAATTCAGCCCATTGTCAGAAAAAATGCGAGGGACAGCCTCGCCTAGCTATAAAACGCTTGAGAACGTTTAAAAAGGCTTCAGTGGATAGATCTACAGCCAGCTCGATGTGGACAGCCGTAGTTGCCATGCACACAAAAATAGCAATGTAACATTTGATGAGCCTTGTATTTCTTCTTGTACCTTCCTTGTGATACAGAGGACCGGCGTAGTCTATTCCACATTTTTCAAAGGGACGACTGAGCAAATTTACGCGCGAGTGCGGAAGATTACCCATTATGGCTGAAGCAGGCCGAGGAAAGCTCCTGAAACAAACTATGCATTTCCTCACTATTTGACGCGTAACATTTCGAGCAGCAATTAACCAATAGTTTTGTCTGACCGCTGCCAAGGTAGCTTGTGCACCGGCATGGAAATACCTTTCATGCTCATGCATGACAATAAGATGCGCGAATGGATGATGACCGGGCAGCAATATAGGATGTTTGGCGGCATATGGTATCTTGGAGGTCGTTAGTCGTCCGCCTACTCTTAAGATTCCAGTATCATCTATAAATGGATTTAAACGCAGAAGAGCGCTATTTTTATTTAGCACGCCATGTTTGTTAAGAGAACGGAACTTTTCTTGGAAATGCTGGTCCTGAATTAATTTTACTAGGCATAAGTAGCCTGCTTATATTCTTCTACGGACACCGGTGGGAAGTCTTAGAAGTTTCGCATAAATTCTGTTTGTTGGCCTTTCTCGTATTCCTTGAGAAATGTAAGATGTATGCTATTACATGGATGAGCTTCGTTAATTTAGAATATAGATGGATTATGTTGAATTCTGGACTAACTGCCACAACGGCAAGGGTTTGCCTTGCCGTTTTCTTCGCAATTCCTCCGCATTAATCACCGGGATTTCTTGTGGCCACTCCTTCTTATTCTGAGACAACCATGGAGGTCCTGACCACCAAAGGTTGAGTGTGATTAAAGTATTAAGCATAACCCCCCTTAACAAGGGATCAGTCGAATTTTCTTTACTTCGAACGTGGTGCCAATATTGTATTGGAGTTAACTGCTGAATTTCAGCCACTCTATTTGCAACGAACGTGGCCCATGTTCTACTACAAGATTGAAGCCAAGACAGCACGATCGTAGAATCGGTCCAAAGATAAGTGGAATGGTACATGGAAGGCACTTCGACACCTTATTAACCAGTTGCGCTAGTAATACTGCCGCGCATAGCTCTAAGCGGGGTAACGATACGCTTTTTAGTGGAGCTACCCTCGACTTGGGGCACAGTAGGTGCGCTGTGTTTCCCACTTATGATGTGGCTCTCAAATAAATACATGCGCCGAAGGCAGTTTCGCTTGCATCCGAAAATCCATGTATTTCCAAATGAACAGGCTGGTCATTTGATATGACACAACGCGGAATGCTAATGTTCCGTAAATACCGTAACTCGCTTTCATAATGCTGCCACTTAGTCCGATGCTCTAATGGAATAGATTCATCCCAGTTCGTCTGAAGGCGTCATAAATCTTGCATGACGATTTTAGCAACTACTGTTACCGGCCCAAGTAATCCTAGAGAATCAAAAATTAGTACAATGCGCGATAATATGCTTCTCTTGGTCGGTCTCTCCAATGGCTGAAAGGAAGCAAAACTGGTGAATATGAAAGAATCTGAATCGTAGTCCCAACCTATGCCTAAAGTCTTTTTTTCACAATTCTTGCATGTCGTTTGCATGGATGAATTTTCTATACCCCGGTGTGCCTTGATCATCCCGTAGGGCAGGCTCATTGGAAGTCCATTTCCGCAATTCAAACTTTCCTGTTTGTAACAGCTGAATTAAGTCCCTTTTGATTTGCAGTGCTTCTTGTACTGTATCTGCACCTGAAACCAAATCGTCAACGTAGAAATCCCTCAGAGCTATCTCGGAGGCCAGTAGATATTGCTCCGCATGTTCTTCAGCGAGTTTCCTTAAGGATCTGATCGCCAGAAATGATGCTGCTGCCGTTCCGTAGGTAACTGTTAGTAGCTCGAATATTTTTATAGGCTCATCTCTCGAATTGCGCCATAAAATGCGCTGCAAGGTCTGATCTTTATCCACTAACAAGGAAGGTGTCGGAAGTGTCCCCCTCCGATTTTGATGAACTTCTAATATGTTGCTCTCCAGATCAAAATAGGGGACACGTTTTTTTTTATACGTGCCCATACGGCCTTTTAGGGGGTGAAACACCCCTTTGAAAAAAATCGGTTTTTCTCTTTTGGAGCGAATATCTCCGAAACTAAAAAAGATAGAACAAAAATTCAAACTGGGTATTAAATGGCTTGATGAGTACTATAAAATAATGTGAAAAAATTTTTTTATTTTTTTTTATTTTTCGAAAATCTTGCTCCTTTAACTTTTTTTCAAAATTTTGAATTTTTGTTTTTACCAAATTAAAGGTTATTTTTTTTACAAATTCATCCATATATATTAAAGTTATGTTCCGTAATATCATTTTCAAGAATTAATTATAAACTCCTCCGTACATACGCTATTGTGTTGGTCCATGCGCTCGATCTCTTCGCGCAACGCATTTTCCTGTAATCAAAGATGACGAATATACTTGGAGGACATATCCATATATAATCATGAAAGTTTTCATCACATATAGCTTGAGCACTTATATAAAACTTAAAACAAGTTTAAAGGTCTATAAGACGAATAATTTTATCGTTGGAGGAAATATAAAATGCCGTCGCTTTGCGAGCATCAGTTTAATACGTAACATCGTACATTTTATTGTGTACCGTTAATTAAATTGTATAAACTATTAATCGTTGTAGTTTTATAGGTATTAATATTTTGTAAATATTGTCTGTTAATATGTATCTATTAATGTTTATATATATATATATATATAGTTATATATATATATATATATATATATGTATATATACAGGGTGTCCCATTATAAAACATCCAGTCGAATATTTCGAAAACCAAGCCCGGGAGAGAAAAATTTTTCAGACAAAAGTTATTTGGTTTCGAGGGGCCCATAAGATGATACCATTGGTTTGACCTTGAAGAATTATTTGAAAGTTACATGAAAGTCACCTCAATTTTTTTAAATGGCATTCCCTATTTTTTATTACATATTCTTGTAGCTGACCTCGAGAGCTTTCCAAAACACTATAATAAAGTATTTTTTCATGAAGTATTTTCCGAGTTATAAAGCTTGAAATAATTTCTTAATTTTACATAAACTGTAAAATATCTCGTAAAATATTTACTTTTCGATGACCTTATCTCAATACTTTTATGCACAGAATAATGAGAGGAATCAATTGGTGTAAAGAAAACACATAGTTGTTTTTAAGAAAAAATATGTAATTGTTAGTTACAAAGTTTTTCAAACTTCTTTTGTTCATAACTTTTTAACGAGTAGTGACGAGTAGTGAAGAGGGCTAAAATCTTCCGAAGGTCACTCAGGAGGATAACCTTGACAACATATGTCAAAGTTGGGGTGTGTGTGTGTGCGTGTGGATGTGTTCCAATTCGCTATTTTTCAAATCTTTTTTTGTTAATAACTTTTTAATAAAAAACGAGCGACGGCTAAAACCTTCAGAAGGTCACTCAGGAGGATGACCTTGACAACATATGTCAAGGTCAAGGTCATTGAAGGGTGGTCCGTTAAACGAAATATTTACCAAGTTATATGAAGTACCAAAAAACGTTTCTTCGTAATGCCGTAAACAAATACAATAAATACAAATTTATGTGCTAATTGATTTTAAAAACTATAAAAGAATAATTGTATGAAAAATATATGAACATTATATATATATATATATATATATATATATATATATATATATATAAACATTAATAGATACATATTAACAGACAATATTTACAAAATATTAATACCTATAAAACTACAACGATTAATAGTTTATACAATTTAATTAACGGTACACAATAAAATGTTACGTATTAAACTGATGCTCGCAAAGCGACGGCATTTTATATTTCCTCCAACGATAAAATTATTTGTCTTATAGACCTTTAAACTTGTTTTAAGTTTTATATAAGTGCTCAAGCTATATGTGATGAAAACTTTCATGATTATATATGGATATGTCCTCCAAGTATATTCGTCATCTTTGATTACAGGAAAATGCGTTGCGCGAAGAGATCGAGCGCATGGACCAACACAAATAGCGTATGTACGGAGGCGTTTATAATTAATTCTTGAAAATGATATTACGGAACATAACTTTAATATACATGGATGAATTTGTAAAAAAATAACCTTTAATTTGGTGAAAACAAAAATTCAAAATTTTGAAAAAAAAGTTAAAGGAGCAAGGTTTTTTGAAAAATAAAAAAAAATAAAAAAATTTTTTACATTATTTTATAGTACTCATCAAGCCATTTAATACCCAGTTTGAATTTTTGTTCTATCTTTCTTAGTTTCGGAGATATTCGCTCCAAAAGAGAAAAACCGATTTTTTTCAAAGGGGTGTTTCACCCCCTAAAAGGCCGTATGGGCACGTATAAAAAAAAACGTGTCCCCTATTTTGATCTGGAGAACAACATATTAGAAGTTCATCAAAATCGGAGGGGGACACTTCCGACACCTTCCTTGTTAGATAAGAATTATACTTCATATACACTACAATAGTAATTGATATTATTTATTTATTCAGAGTAAAGAAAGAATACAAATGATTGATGTTCAATACTCAATTGTTAAGTTTAAATTTTATATTATTGTAAAATTTAATTATATAATTATTACGACACACGACCTACTTGAATTTTTGATTCCTTCAAAGGTTTTCCATTAATTAGCAAATAAATAAATGAGAGATATAAGAGACTATTGTAAAGAAATAAGATTTCACATGAGTCATCAGTTTTAAGTATTTTTTATTATTTTTCATCACTTTATTATTTTTGTTACTTTTATATTATTAGTTATAATGTATTAGGTGTACAACTTTGCTTCCGCCATTTTTTTCCGAAATTCGAGGCTTTATTGTAAAAAACTGGTTATACATTTATGATTCAAAGTATTGTCCATCGCTGGCGACTACTTTCTTCCATCTTTCGGGCAGGGTACGAATCCCGCGTCGAAAAAACTGGTCATCTTTTGAGGCGATCCATGAATCGATCCAATTTTTTACTTCTTCATAAGACCGGAAGTGCTGGTCAGCCAGGCCGTGTGCCATTGATCGAAACAAGTGATAGTCAGAGGGAGCAACGTCTGGAGAATACGGCGGGTGAGGTAGGACTTCCCATTTCAACGTTTCCAAGTATGTCTTGACCACTTTCGCAACATGGGGTCAAGCATTGTCATGCTGCAAATCACTTTATTGTCTATCGTTGTATTGCGGCCGTTTGTCTTTCAATGCTCGGCTCAAACGCATCAATTGCGTTCGATACCGATCACCTGTGATTGTTTCAGTCGGTTTTAACAGCTCATAATACACTACGCCGAGCTGGTCCCACGAAATACAGAGCATGACCTTGGAGCCGTGAATATTTGTTTTGGCCGTCGTGGAAGCATGACCGGGAACTCCCCATGATTTTCTGCGCTTGTGGTTATCGTATAATGAACCCATTTTTCATCCCCAGTCACAATGCGATGCAGAAATCCCTTCCGTCTTTGCCTTTCAAGCAGCTGTTCACAAGCAAACAACGCCGTTCAACATCTCTCGGCTTCAACTCGTACGGCACCCAATTTCCTTGCTTCTGAATCAATCCCATGGCTTTGAGGCATTTTGAAATGGCTTGTTGAATCACTCCCAATGATCGTGCCAATTCTTCTTGATTTTGACACGAGTCTTGATCAAGTAATGCCTCCAATTCTGCATCTTCGAAAACCTCCTCTCTTCCACCGCTATGCCGGTCTTCGACGTCAAAATCACCGTTCTTGAAGCGTTGAAACCACGACACGTTCTTTCACTAATAGCGGCCTCACCATAAGTATTTGAGGGCATTCGATGAGCCTCAGCCGCAGATTTCTTCATATTAAAGCAGAAAATTAAAACCTCCCGCAAATGACGAGAATTTGGCTCGTGAACTGACATTTTTAATCGAGAATAACTTTATGATGCAGACACAAATCGACTAATGTTTCTATGGGGTTATGTTGACAGATGTCCAAGTTTATTGTATGACGTCTATGACGTCTATGATCTATTTGTTTCGACCACCTGTAGCGTCTATTTCACCCTTCCAATTGCAACTTGGAGGATTTCTCGTGGACAAACCACGGGACGGCCAATCACAACGCGACATGCGACAATAGCGACATACTAGGCATGGCATGGCGTCACACTAGGCATAGTCTTCTCTTATATATTAGTTTTTTGGGGGTTTTAGTCTTAAGAGTTTTGTACAAAAAAGATTGTAAGGATCTAGAAAATAAAGACTGATTTTATATTAATTAACGGCGTACATAAATATATGTGTGTTGGATACCCAACTCCCACACATATATTTCTGGTGACCCCGACGTGATCAGGAATATACGCGTGAAAACGTTTGCCAGGCACGGAAAGGTCGTTAGTATACGTAGCGGACATATTGCGTTGCACGAAATTGAGAAACCGGTTTCATGATGCCGACGACGCACTCACCATCACGAGGCGGAACAACAAGTGAGTCGAATGCCGGTCGTACTTCACGCATTGATGATGACGATGTTTTGTCCCTCCAACGAGCAGACACCGAGCACGGCGAACCCGAGGCTATAAACGCAACACGTCTAGTTAAACTGCCGCCGTTTTGGAAAGAAAATCCAGCGTTATGGTTCACGCAGATCGAAGCAGCATATCTAGAGTGACAGGCGACGAAACGAAGTTCAGGTACGTCATAGTCCATTTAGATCAAACAATACTGCCTTTTGTCTCAGATATTCTGGCCACACCGCCGATTGCAAATAAGTACGAAGCCCTTAAGCAGAGAATAATAGGATCGTTTGATGAAACCAACGAGTCGAAACTGCGGAGATTGCTACGAGGAAACAAACTCGCGGACGAGAGACCCTCTAACTTCCTGCAGAGGCTGCGGAATCTTTCAGGAGGGCAGTGCTCCGACGCAGTACTTAGAACATTGTTCTTAGAGCAGCTGTCCGACAATGTACGTAGTATTTTAGCCATAAGTGAGGTTACAGATTTGTCGAAATTAGCGATGCAAGCTGACAAAATCATAGATATGTCGAGAGCTAGCGTAGCGCAGGTCAATGCCGTTGCAAAATTACCATATGCGGGAGAAGCTACTGTATCTTGCGAACTCAAGGCTGCGGTCGACGCAATTGCAGAGCAACTAAAAGAGAGTTACGCAGTGCACAACAGCGAGGCAGGTCTAAAAGCAGAGGACGTGACAAGTACGCGCGCAGAAATAAATCAAGGTCAAAATCTCAAGAACGCCATGAATCCAATATATGTTACTATCACCGCAAGTTCGGGCAGAAAGCGTTCAAATGCCTATTACTATGCGAGTGGAAAGAACTTAAGGCAGCGATCGCGGAAAACTAACCGCGTCGCCTAGCCAGGTGACGGAGGCAGACGACGCAAAGACATTCCGTCTAACCGTAGCAGATAGGAAAAACGGAATTCGCTACCTCATCGACACCGGAGCAGATGTGTCAGTTATACCAAAGAATGCAATCAGAGGTAAATGTTCGGCGAGCAAGTATAAATTATACGCCGCCAATAATACTCTGATAACCACCTACGGGGCAAGGCTAGTTAATGTAGACTTAGGATTACGTAAGAAGCTAGATTGGACATTCATAGTGGCGGATGTCAAGCAAGCCATAATTGGAGCGGACTTCCTGGCACATTTTGGATTGCTAGTCGATTTAAAACACAAGCTGTTACGCGATGGAACTACAAGTTGCAAGGTAGACGGTAAACTGTCAATTTCGGAGATTGGAGGAATTACCACCTTTGACCAGACTGATCCTTTTGCTGATATCCTGCGGAAATTCAGCGACATCACTAAACCGGTAAGCCTCCAGAAACCAAAGCATGGAGTAACGCATCACATTATTACTACAGGTCCAGCGGTCGCAGAACCGGCGCGCAGATTGTCTGGTGAAAGATTACTTGCAGTACGCGCACAAATACAATATATGTTGGATGCGGACATTTGTAGACCTAGCTCTAGTCCCTGGGCTAATCCCTTACATTTAGTACCAAAAAAGGATGGTGATTGGAGAATATGCGGCGACTACAGGCGATTAAATAACATCACAGTGCCGGACAGATATCCAATTCCGCACTTGTACGATTTCGCACACAAACTGGAAGGATGTACCGTTTTCTCAACATTAGACTTAGCAAGGGCGTACCACCAAATACCTGTCGCAGAGGAGGATCGTCCAAAAATGACAGCCACACACCATTTGGTCTTTACGAGTACAACGTGATGCCTTTCGGTCTACGAAACGCTGCACAGTCTTTTCAAAGGCTTATGGATTGTGTCCTTCGTGGCATCGACTATTGTCATTGCTACACGACATTTTAATAGCGTCACCGAATGTGGAAACACACCGCGTACACCTACGTCAGATATTTCAACGATTACAAGAACACGGGTTATCCATCAACGCAGCAAAATGTGTTTTTGGCAAAGAAGAGGTTAATTACTTAGGTTATACCGTCAATAGTCAGGGCACTCTGGACAAGAGGGTGGAAGCAATTAAAAAGATAGAGAAGCCAACGGACGTCAGCGGACTCAGACGTTTCTTAGGAATCATAAACTTTTACAGAAGATTTGTTCCTAATGCTGCACTCACGCAGGCTCCGCTCCATGAATATCTGACGAACACTAAAAAGTAAGATAGACGTCCTATAACATGGAATGAACGTGCAGAGAAAGCCTTCCAAGAATGCAAACAGCAAATAATAGACGCAACTCTATTAGCACATCCGAGAAAACATGCAGTACTGGCAATTAAGTCGGACGCTTCAGACGCAGCAATGGGCGCCGTTTTGGAACAATACAACCAAGAAAATTGGGAACCCCTCGGTTTTTTTTCAAAGAAATTCAGCCCAACACAGAGAAATTATAGCACATACGACCGAGAGCTCCAAGCCATTTACAGCAAATTCTTCAAATCAATAGTAGAAGGTCGTAAACTCATAATTAAAACCGACCATAAGCCGTTAACCTATGCTTTCTTACAGAAGTCTGCGAAAGCATCGTCGAGGCAGCTAAGACAGCTCGATTTCATTGGTCAATTTTGCACGGAAATCATCTACATCAGAGGAGAGAATAACACATAATAGCCGCTGCATTGTCTCGTGTCGAATTAATTGACATGCCAGTCGTCGTTACAACCGAAGAACTCGCGCAGGCACAACACACTGACGAGGAACTCAAAGATCTACTGCAAAACAAAGCTCAATCACTGCAGCTTAAAAAAATTCGAGTAGACAATTCCGATACCGTTGTGTATTGCGACATTTCCAAGGAAGAGGTACGACCCTATGTACCTAAAAGCTTACGAAAAAGAGTATTCGATGTCACACATTGTTTAGCACACCCCAGCGGACGCGTCACACGGAAGATTATTGGACAACGATTTGTATCCCAGCAATGAATAAGGACATCACCGAATGGGTAAGAACTTGTTTACAGTGCCAGAAAAACAAAATACACAGACACAACCGACTCGAACCAGAGCACTTTCCAGTGCCTGATATCAGATTCGATCACGTGCACATGGACATAATTGGACCGTTACCTAACATCAAAGGTTACCGTTACTGCGTAACAATGATTGATCGTTTCACGAGGTGGCCTGAAGCAGTTCCAGTTCAAGATATTGCAGCGGACACCGTCGCAGATGCATTCTTTCATACCTGGACGTTTCGGCGCGCCTACGACAATCACTACCGATCAAGGAGCACAATTTGAATCACAATTGTTTAGATCTCTTACTAACCTTCTGGGTTGCAAACGTACAAGGACTTCAGCGTATCATCCAGCATCAAATGGTATAATTGAACGTTGGCATCGTTCTTTGAAAACTGCAACCCGTTGCCATGAATCTAAAAACTGATTACAAGCGTTACCAGTAGTTCTGTTAGAATTACGCACCAGCATCAAAGAAGACATAAAAGCCACAGCAGCAGAATTGGTATATGGAACCACCCTACGTTTACCAGCCGAATATTTCTTCAACGAAGACGTTGCACCAGAACCAGAAACTTTTATTCAACACTTCCGGGAGCACATGCGGAATGTTAGATCTACACCAACAACCCATCACAGTAAAAGGAAGACATTCACGCACAAGACCTTATATACTTGTACCCACGTTTTTGTGCGAGTGGACAAAGTAAAAGGCCCACTAGAATCACCATACGAAGGACCGTACCCGGTAAGCGAGAGAATCACAGATCATGTATTTAAAATTCTAGTTAAAGGAGAAGCAGTTAACATTTCGGTGGACCGCCTTAAACCGGCATTCATGGAAACAGGATTTGAGGAAGAAGGCGAGTCATCATCCGCGCAAGCCACGGAAACTACCAAATTAAAAGTCTACCCAGGCAAACGCGTTAGATTCGCGGCTCAGCTTTAAGCTGCGCCACTCGAGGGGGAGTGATGTAGAGTCCATTTCACCCCTCCAATTGCGATTTGGAGGATTTCTCGTGGACAAACCACGGGACGGCCAATCACAACGCGACATGTGACAATAGCGACACATTAGGCATGGCATGGCGTCACACTAGGCGTAATCCTCTCTTATATATTAGTTTTTTGGGGGTTTTAGTCTTGAGAGTTTTGTACAAAAAAGATTGTAAGGATCTAGAGAATAAAGACTGATTTTATATTAATTAACGACGTACATAAATATATGTGTATTGGATACCCAACTCCCTACACACTACTTACCGCTAAAGCCATCTATAGGAAAACGGCGGAAGCAAAGTTGTACACCTAATATTATTAAAATTTTAAGTGTGTGTCTATTATTATTAGTATTATATTATTAGTTTTAAGTATTTTTCTTCCAAAAATTTCCTTGTATTATTTTCACCTTTTCTGCGTTCTCATTCACAACCATCATCAGAATTTTCACCTTTGCATTCTCACTTACAACCAGGGTGTCAATTAGCTTCTCAGTCTTACTCACAACCATCTATTTTCAACCATCGTTAGAAGATGTTGCAAGCGAATCAAAATAGTGATCAAGCAGACATCTATTATTTAAAACAGTGCTGGGATTTACTTGCAACTTTCAGTCGGATTTCTTGACTCACGCCTACTGTTCCCCCTCCTATCGCTCGCGCGGTAGCAACGCGTCGCTGGACGCTCGTAACTAAGAAGCGCAACGCTTGTCTCAGGGACGTATCACAGTATACGTATTACAGTACGTATCACAAATGTACAATGCTCATCTAATAGCACCGCAAAGTTTTTATTAAAATTTTCTCTTTAATATTTTATATTAATAATTAAATAATTTAATATTTAAATTAAATATATACTGCGAAAATAAATAACATGACTTTACATAAATCGATATGATTGCAACTGCGCGTTAAGAGTTTTGAATAAAATACAAAAATTTTTAATTGTTTGTAAACAAAACATATACGTAATTAATAATAAAATAAACATTATTTTAATTATTAATACAAATTATTTTAATTATTAATATAATATTATTTTAATTATTAATATAAAATATTAAAGAGAAAATTTTAATAAAAACTTTGCGGTGCTATTAGATGAGCATTGTACATTTGTGATACGTACTGTAATACGTATACTGTGATACGTCCCTGAGACAAGCGTTGCGCTTCTTAGTTACGAGCGTCCAGCGACGCGTTGCTACCGCGCGAGCGATAGGAGGGGGAACAGTAGGCGTGAGTCAAGAAATCCGACTGAAAGTTGCAAGTAAATCCCAGCACTGATTTAAAATAAACGATTTGATTAATATAATGAGTTAAAATTTTTTTTAAGATTTTACATGTACCTTTAATTGATATACAGTCTCGCAAAAAAATTTCAGAATTTTTATTGAGTAAATTTAAAATTATATTATTACTTACTTTTATTTCCTCCTTTACTTTTTTGTATTTATTTTTGTATTAAAGCACTGTATACTTTATCAACACACTTTGAGTTCGTTTCTGCAGAAAATTTAAACAAGAAAGATAGATTTTTGTAGCTATCTCCAGTAGCTAGAAATCCAAGTGCCACAGCAAATCTTTCTTTGAATAGGGATACATTTTCTCATATTAGTGTCGGTCTTTGCGATCTATGGGTCAATTTCATTAAGCAGATATTAAAAATCTGGACATTCTGCAAAAATTCTGGAATGTTTTGGAAAATTCTTTTTTCAAATCGCATAGCATGTCAGTTGCGTTGTTTCTATAATAAGGCATGAGTATCAGAAACAGTAGAAATCATACGTTTCAAAAACATAAGTAAATATATGCAGATTTTATTTTATCATTTATTTTATTTATTTATCCGACTTTTATTGAATGATTTCATCCACTACCGTCTTTTACGTTTTTCTTTCTTTAACAAATAATCACTACTCAGTAATACATAGCAAGCTGCTGCACAAGTAGCGATGCGTTCTCGTTCTCGACTGAGCATTTTTCGAATGACATGAGAAATAAGTCTTCCTCGGTGACAATCACGTCCGTATAGTTTATTTGCGTTGTTAGTTCCGTCTGCAGCAAAAAGAGGGAATTAATGATACCAGACATCACTGACTCCCTCGATGTGCGAGGGAACATAAATTTGTTTGTACTGTGGCAATCATATATCGACACAGGTACTACTGAAAAAGATCGTCGGTAGACGATAGGAACAAGTAAATAACAAACAAATAAACATATATACTGTAACGGTACGCCTTGCCTTGCTGGCTTGGAATTAGCTCGCCGGGGTCAGGGTCGAAGTAGGCGTGAGACTCTGGTTCGTTTGATCACTGATTTATTGTAAGTATGGTTGGGGTGTATTTACAAAGGGGTATACATGTGTATGTGTGTGTGTATGTGTGTGTGTGTGTGTGTGTGTGTGTGTGTGTGTGTGTGTGTGTGTGTGTGTGTGTGTGTGTGTGTGTGTGTGTGTGTGTGTGTGTGTGTGTGTGTGTGTGTGTGTGTGTGTGTGTGTGTGTGTGTGTGTGTGCGTGCGCTGGGCGTGTGGTGAGAGACACTGAGGCCTGTACAGCTGGGATGAGTGTACGTGTGCCGCGGTGTGTGAGCATATGTGTGTGTGTGCAGAGGCCGCAGCTTCTCGTCGTATCGGTGCGTGCGGACGGTAGTGCTTTGGCTAGCGGTCGAACGGGCCTTACTACTAGCGGTGCTTATGACTTATGGCTATCGGTACTTATGGCTAGCGGTACTTATGGCTATCGGTACTTATAACTAACGGTGCGGACGCGACTATCTACAACGGGGGGGGGGGGCTGTCGGAGCCCTGGTGCGTAAGGCGGTATCAGGAGGGGTTACCAGGAGGAAGCCTGAGCAGGTAGAAGTCGTGTCGGGTGCGCCCGACACGGCGGTTGCACTCCGGGTGCGCCCGGATTGAGGCACGGGTGCGCCCGTGTGGAAAGATCGGGTGCTCCCGATCTGGAGGAATCGTAGTAAGCAGGCCAGGTCTAGTCAGGAGAAGGATCGGGACAGGACTGGTGCTTCGGTCCTCGCTTGATGCGCTTATATACCCATTCCGGAGTGGGTAGCCGGGTGGGGAATCACGTGCGCGTGACATGCCGCGTGGGTTACGCTAGCGGCGTCGGACGCGTGATCGCAGCATGCGGATCGGTTGGAGAAGGGCTAGTGGCAAATCGCCACAATACACATACAGACGCTGAGACACTTGGAAGAAAAACAGAAAGTGAACGAATGCGAACGACAACAAAAACGCTCTACGGTTTGTTTCTTTTATTAAATAATAAAAGAAACGAACATAATTCAAATGTAAAATTAATTAAAGACGTGACAGAAGAGTACATCGGTGATGGAAAGCTGGGCGCTTAGCATCAAGCATGCATTTATCATTCCGCACAGCGAGTAGACATGGACCAGCGGGCCTAACGATTGAAGCGGTTAGACAATTTAAAGCCCGGAAAAATTATCTAGAAGGAGCGTAACGTTCGCCGAGGATGATAACAGTCCTTTCCCAGATAGCACAGGATGTCCTATGGACGTCCATTTTATGTCCATTTTAAGTCCACACATCCATGTACATAAAATGGACGTCTAATGTATATCCGATTTTGGACATCCTTTAGACGTCCTCCATATTTGGACGTCCATAGGATGTCCAATTTTGAACGTCAATAGTTGTTTTTCAACAAGAAACTGTGTTACATATAAAGCTATTTTATTACTTACAGATTATTTTAGAAAATAACTTATTGTTAGATATTATAGAAAAACAAGCAATATGTCTCATTTCTCTCTTTCTCGTCTTTTGTTTCTTAACTCTCATTTGATCTTTTTTGTAGTTACATTACTAAATTGGTACAATAAATTAAAATGAGACAAATATATTAGTCTCACTCTAACTTATTGCACTAGATACGCATAAGTTTTGCTCACGCCACTAGGCGTCGCAAGAACCATAATACTTTCTCGCAAGTAAAAACCTACTTGGAAATATATATAAGTATAATTATTCATCATGTGAATTACAATTTTGGAATTTGGAATTTTTGAGGATGTAGCTGTTCTAAACACGACAATGAAGTTAGAACTTGAAAATGAGATATACAAAAATATCTTATTTTAAAATATATTTACAGAAAAACTGTAATTTAAAGTATTCTTTTATCATATGAAATATATAAATTAATTTTGTGCTTCAGATTTATTATTATTAATAAACCTATTCTTTATATACTTTGTAATGTTTATTTCGGTAAGAATTACAAATACTAGAGTACTGGAAATGATGTCCATTTTAGTTCCTTCTTTGGATATTCTATGGAAGTACGGAGTAGTGAAAAACGTCCTATGGACATCCTATGAACGTCCGTCGAATTTTATTCGGATGTCTTATGGATGTCCGATGTCCAAACTCGAACGTCTGATGAATGTCCATAGGACGTCCATGTGCTATCTGGGTCAGAGCGGAGGACACATTCGACCGGTAGGTCTCATAACAAACGGACGTGTATTAGAACTGTGTAAAATAAAGATCGTTAGAACAATTAAACGGCGAATAATAAAGTATTTTATAATAAAAGACCTCCGCCTTCACTCTCCTCGCGCGCAATATTAATTAGCCGTGCATACACGACCACGCTAAAGTACAAATTTGTCAAACCATGCATCGTTTTAGTTCGCCTTGAAGTAGGATAAGTTAACAAACCTGTACGAGCTTCGATAAGCTCACACGTCGTCATGAAGCCTTCCCCCGCTAATCTATTTATTTGGATTCCATAGTACAACAAGTTACGGACCAAACTCATCGAAATACGCGTTTAAGTCCGCCTTTAGAGGCTCGTCGGAGCAAGTTCAGCCACATTTCTCAGAGCAAAGGTTGCTGGAACACGTGAGAGGAATATGTTTTGGCCCTAGCAACTTGCAAGAACTCTACCGTATCTGACCTGGTGGAGAACGCAAGCGCTAAACGCTCTAATATTTTGCCCGCGGCCCAGTGTCAGCGCCCGAGGTTGCTAGGCGCGCGGGGAATTGTTTATTACAAGCAGCAACACACGAGTGACGTGGCGGTGGACTAATGCGGTAACTTTTATCATGAATTACTCCTTAACTATTGCGAAAATTGCAAAATGATATAGGACTTTTCGACTTACAAGGAGACTGACGGAGTTGTCCCCCTCCGATTTTAATGGCCTTTGAATATGTTTTAGAGTAGCTCAAAATAAGAGATATGTATTTTTTTTATCTGCGTATCTGAAGGTTTAAAGGTTGAAACCACCTCTAGAGGCTAAAAGGGTTTTTGCGTTTCCGAGAGTATATCTCGAAAACTATGAGAGATATAAAAAAATGTTTTATACAAAAGTTGCATAATTCTCAACGCTCTTTAAAATGGTGTACTTAGATTTTTTTTTAATATTACATTTTTGCAAATCCCTCCCTCCTTCCCCTTATTTTTGCAAATTTCAAAATTTTTGCAATAACCAAAATTGCACATTTTTTTAACCTGAATACGACTATATACTCCTTTTTTATATTTGCAAATCGCATCTTTGGGAAATGAACCAACATATGCTGCACGACAAGTGATTTATGGCGCGCTTGTCACGCAAAGGTCGACTAAAATTTAAATTGCATTAAAATTTTCCTGTTTACGCTGCGTCTGTGATTCGCAATAGTCTCTAGAACGTTCTAATAGTAATATTTGCTACAGTTACCAAGGCATCCCCTCCAAATCAACATAATAACTGTCGTCTATAAATAATTTCGCGACGCGCTGTGCAGCGCGTTATCAAAGTGTAGATTACGCACTGCTTATTAACTTGGGAAAAAAATCATATTTAAATGTCTATTTTAATTAATATAATATAATTATATTAAATTAATATTAACAAGTATATATTACAGATCAAATATAAAAATTATTCTCTATTTATTATTTTCGTTTCTTATATTGTTCTCCCGTAATAAACATTGCGAATATACATTGATTTTTGTTTGATCACGCGTTGCACTCGAAATACGACGATTATTTATAAGGAGGCAATGATTATTTTAAGAGATATGTCGTGTGTCAAGTTCAGGTGCAATGCATATTAAATCGATCGTGCATATATACATGAATTTTCTCGGAGAGAAGCTTCTTGAAGAGGATGCCTTAGCAACTGCAGATATTATTATTACATTTGAACGTCTTTGTGACTATTGCATAACACAGACGCGGCGTAAACAGGAAAATGTTTAATGTTAATTTAAACCGACTTTTGCGCGACACAATCAGTGTTTTATGCAGAGCGATAGTTTCTCAAAGATACAATTTGGAAACAAGGAAAAACTGTATATACTATGGGCTACGGTAAAAACAATATAAAATAATAATAGTAAAAGTAATAATATAAAATAATGAATATTAAATAAATCAATTTATTGAATCAACATTGGGAAATATATTTATTCCACTTTCACTCTACACTCTTGGCTGAATTGACAATGAAATATGAAATATAAAATTTTTTATTAATTTTGTTAAATTTATGATTATTTATTGATTATTTTTAATTTTTTTTGTTTTTAGAGAAAAAAAATTAGGATATAAAGGGATTATTGAGGATTAATTAATAATAAAGACATTTGCTTCTTGATTACTATTTTTTGCTTTTACTATTTCCTTTATTTGTAATATTTATAAATTTATTTATAATAATATTTATATTATATTGATACAATTATTTCACAACAACAATCCCAACAACAATATACACATAATATAACATAAACATATATAAAGAATACATGTGTGAATCAAGAGAGACACAAGGTAGTGTCTCACGCCAAGTTCATGCGTATAAAGAATACATGAATTTATGGAAGATACGTGTCACAATGATGATGATCATGAAAGAAATGATTTATGCAGAGCGTCTTTTTACACCACGCACAAGTAATAATTGCGGTTGCACCACAAATATCACATGTTGGTTTCAACTGGTTTTTAAAGCAAAAATCTACAGGTGTTTCAAATTCTGGTGGTTTGTTTGCAACGTAACCACTTTTATACCACGTGTAGTTTAACAAATCTCGAAATCTAGGCGAAGAAAATTGGTTATGCGTTAACGATTGCAGTTTTAAAATTGTATTTCTCTTATGAAGATTTATCTCAACATCCAAAAGCATTACAATATCTGAAAAATATTTAACAAAATTCTTCCATAAACGGAAACCATATACATCCAAGGGTTGTATCCTTCCTGTTGTTCCAGCAGATATAGTTAGCAGAACAATATCTTCAACAAATTCTGGTCTAGTTTCTTGTATAATGTTTGAGCAATGGCTAGTCCATGAATCTAATAATAAAACAGATTTTGATCCAACATTTGGAAAAAATACTTCTTTCAACCAGATTTTAAAATGATACGATGTGAGTTTTCCGGATGTTGAAGACGTCACAAAAATATTAGGTGCTCTGAACATGGTTTTTTGTACTCTTGGACCAAATTGTCCACCAACTTCTTTTAGTACGATAAATAGAGGTGACAATCTGCCATCGGCTGATATAATTGGCTGTATGGTGTAACTATGTGTTGTTGCTGATACAGATTGTACCACAGATTCAACTTCTTTTGTTCCTTGTATTGCCAATGAACGACCAGTATGAAGCTCCAATTGGAAGCCACTTTGATCACTGTTGTAGATATTTTCCAATCCATATCTTGTTATGTAATATTGAACATTGTCAATAAATACACGAGATTTTTCTTGAAGCTCTTCCTGTGATGCTATAGATTTTTTTGTAACAAATTTTGTTATTTTTCGAGATACAATGTGATGTATATTTTTGAATCTTTGTACCCATCGACTTGATGCTTTAAATTGTGGTACATTTATATTTTCTTGTGCTCGGGAAGCCCATCGAGCTATATCAATGTCATGAATGATTATTCCTCTTTCAAGAGCTGTATTAAAATTATTTAAAACATGTTCAGAAATTTGTTTCAGTTTGTCGAGTCTGCTACTGCCTTCGTTTACTTGAATTTCCCATCGTCGGAGTTGACGTAATGAATGTACTTTTTGGAATTTTTGTTTTACTCCTTCTAATGTTCTTGGCCATTTCTTCCCACTTTTCCAATATTCGACTGCATCTTTTTTGTATTCATACGGCATACGTTCATCTGTACATATAACTTTTGGACGTAATTCACTTATATTACTTTCATATTCTTCTTCTTTATCTCCTAATTCAATTTGTTCTGGTTCTGGAATATCATTATTATTTTGAAAATCCAAAGATTCTTCCACATCATATCTTGAATTTTTCATATTTTGTAGCATTGATTCTACATTCTGTGCCACTTCTCGTTCTTCGGATGATATTGGACTAGAAGGTAAATTGAGAGCAGTGAATGTTACGTATAGTAACATTATTACGTTATATGGATTGAATTGACCCATCTGAAAAACTGAAAAATTAAATAATTATTTTCAATATTTATTTTCTATCTTGATCGTGAACGAAAAAATAATACAAAATAAGACAAACCTTATAGAATTTTACTTTTTTTTTTTTAATCCTCTTGCAATATTGTTGCACCCACAGATGCTTAAACTTACACACGGAACGAAATAATACAAATTTTTTCTCCCAAGTTAATAAGCAGTGCGTAATCTACACTTCGATAACGCGCTGCACAGCGCGTCGCGAAATTATTTATAGACGACAGTTATTATGTTGATTTGGAGGGGATGCCTTGGCAACTGTAGCAAATATTACTATTAGAACGTTCTAGAGACTATTGCGAATCACAGACGCAGCGTAAACAGGAAAATTTTAATGCAATTTAAATTTTAGTCGACCTTTGCGTGACAAGCGCGCCATAAATCACTTGTCGTGCAGCATATGTTGGTTCATTTCCCAAAGATGCGATTTGCAAATATAAAAAAGGAGTATATGGTCGTATTCAGGTTAGAAAAATGTACAATTTTGGTTATTGCAAAAATTTTGAAATTTGCAAAAATAAGGGGAAGGAGGGAGGGATTTGCAAAAATGTAATATTAAAAAAAAATCTAAATACACCATTTTAAAGAGCGTTGAGAACCATGCAACTTTTGTATAAAACATTTTTTTGTATCTCTCATAGTTTTCGAGATATACTCTCGGAAACGCAAAAACCCTTTTAGCCTCTAGGGGTGGTTTCAACCCCTAAACCTTCAGATACGCAGATAAAAAAAAATACGTGTCTCTTATTTTGAGCTACTCTACAACATATTCAAAAGCCATTAAAATCGGAGGGGGACAACTCCGTCAGTCTCCTTGTTAGTTTAGTCCCTTATATCTACGAAAATTGTTCTCATTATTTTGGGACACCTTTGGGACCCTATATCTGATTTGTCTAATTTTAATAATTTAGTAAAAAATATTTTTTTCTATGTAAAAAATATTTTTTATGAGATTCATTAATAAATTTTTAGAAGTATTTTTTCAAATCAATAAATAAAAAATATTCATTGCATTTATAAATATGAATCTGAGTGCAAAACATGTAGAAGTTCTTATAAAATTTTTTCTTGTACATTTTGTAAAATATTTTATTAGATGATACCAAATTTAGTAAAATAATTCTAACGTAATGATACTGTTACTAAATCATTTAATATTTTATATTCAAATAATATGGTAATATGTAATATATAACTGAATAATTGTCATTAAGAAATTTGTTAATGCTTTTCGTTTCGTTACTTACATCATAATTTTATAATATTTATTGAATAATTTGGTAACTATTAACTATTGATTATATTTACAAATTATTTGGTTATATCCCAAAGTGTTTCGGCCGTTCAAATTAAGAATATCATCGGGAATATTCTCGAGAATGTTCTCGAGAATATTATTGAGAACGTTCTCAACGTCGGTTGACGATAGGCACCGATGTTTATCTATTTCTTATACTTATATTTTATTGTCTATTTCTTATACCTTCTTATGGCTATTTCTTATGTTGCTTTGAACTCAAATCCACGAGTTCGCAGCCTATTGGCTGTTACCGTATCGCGCGATCACTTCACCCTTACTTTTGCGAACGACGAAGGATATTTGCGATGTTAGTCAGTCCAAATTGAGACAGCATAGTGTCCGTACCAGGACCGTATAGAGTCCGCGTCGATAACGACTTGAATTACGTTGCCGATTCATATTGCTGTCGGAGCGATTCGCTCTGAGATTGATTAAGGCTCAATTTCTCTTAATTGTTTGTGTAAAATAAAGTGTCTTTAGTTTCGTTATTAAATTACATTTATGAACTCACTTTCCTCTCTTTCAATTAGCGGTCGAAATACGTGAGACCGCATGAAGACGATCGGCATTTATATATTTAATTGTTGCCGAACAAAAAAAAAACCGGTAACACAAAGAGAACAGAAAAAGTCAAAATAATGTCAATTTGATGTCATTTAATCACCATGTTTGACCAAATCATAATCAAAACATGACATTTGTCATAATTTAGTCAATATCAAATTGACATTATTTTGACTTTCTTGTTTTCCTTGAGATTTATCGTACTGCTTGATAATATTTATTTAATAATTCAACTATTAATAAACCATTTGTTTATACTTATCAAATCATTTTATTATAATTATCACAATAGTTTGATAATATTATATTTACAAAATAATTTGATAATTATTAATAAACAATTTGTTTATACACATCAAATTGTTTGATTATATTTATCATTACTTAAGAGGTTATAACACCTTTGAGGGTCGAAAAAATTCAAATTTTTTTTTTGGCTTAAATGATACTTTGGAATGTACAGAATATAATTTTATTCGCCTAGAGTCGATCTGGAACTCTTTCAGGTACGAAATAGTCATGTTTGTACGCGGCGCCATAGCGCGCGGAGAGAGCCTCGGAGCGTTTTCCGAGTATTCTGCCTTTCTACTTCAAATGTCGAGTATGATTATTTGAATGTTTGTAAAAAAGAATGTATAGATCACGTTCAAAAACGTGCACGAGGTTACGTAATTTGAAAAAAAATATAAGAGGTCTTGGAGGCAGAGGCAAATTGACAGGCAAGCTCGTAGGCAGCAGACATCAGCTTGGAAGGCCACAGATGACGAGTATATAAATGTAGAAGGACAACTGTATGGTACAGGTATTGCAGATTAACGGTGAGCTCCTAATAATTACAAGTTTTCTCGTTACAAAACTTTAAATGCGATTTCTGTAAAACACCATTTTTCAAATTGGTGTGCAACGTAGCTCCCACAATTTACATCGGATTAACTTGAAACAAAGCTTATCCTGCGCCAAATTAAATTTTTTATGGAAGTACGTAGCCGTTTTTTAAGGATTGTTAGTTTTTTTGGGGGAACCAATTTTATAAACGATTTTTTAGTGAAGATTTGTATACTTTTTTTCAAGTTACTATAAATTCCACAAAAATTAATATTTTTCAAAAATCCTACGTACTTCCAAGACAAATTTATCAGAGAATATGAGATGTTTTGAATTTTTGTTTTACGTCATACCAGTCAACCGAAATCCTGCACACCGATTGGACCGGCAAAGGGTCATCTTTGACGCCATCTACAGGATATTCTTTTAAGTATTTTTTAATTAAAAAAATATATTTTATAACTAAAAACTATAATAAAATCAACCCTCAAATCTGTTTTTTGATTACTCTATTCCTTAGATGTGAAAAAAATTAATGAAAAAGAGGAAAAATTTCTTACGCAAAGGTGTTATAACCCCTTAAATAATAATGATTAAAGTTTGTCAATGTTAATCAAGCCGTACCAAGTTTTACTAACATTATTCGTTAACATTGACCAAATTATTTTGTCATAATCACCTATATGTTTAATTAAAATTATTTCACCAAAGTTTTTCATAACTTTTACTAAGTTTGGATTATTATAACCAAGCCTTTTTTTCAATGAGCGAGTAAAATAACAAATAAAACTATGACATTAAATTTCTTGATGCTAAATACTAAATTATTATACTTTGATTATGCAATACAAAAACCTCTAAGATGCTTAAATATAATATAGTCGCACTTTCTTCTACGATTAATTCCTCAATAATACTAATATAATATAATAACTAATATAATATAATACTAATATAATATAATATAATAACTAATATAATATAATATTATTGTAATTATATTTCTATATTTTGAGGTAACATCTTGATATTAGATTCAAGCTCGTGTCCCTTAAATGAATAATATGGTAAGTTGTTAGAAAAGAGGTAAATGACGTTACACATGGACATTGCGTGTTATCCACTGAAAAGTTTCGTGGACAACATATTAACCATTGAGCAGTTTTGTGGAGTTTACATGGCTATGTAGTTCAACATCCATGTTTTGTGGCGTATCGTTTTTTGATTCTTAAACACTTATATAAATAAAGATTTAATATAAAAAACTGGCGTCGACTTATAGTTGTCAATTAAATTTGATGTTTCAACATTTTATACTGTTACACACTAGTAAATCCTATATTTTATTGATTTAAAGAAAAAAAGTTAGAACTAAAGCAACAATAAAAAAATTTAATGCATAAAATCTTGACGCTGATAAAAAATATACCTTAAAATAAATAGCCTATGTGATTGTATATAGATTGTATATAAAAATAATAACAAATCATTATGTTATTAATATTGCGTTTTATTGAATTATATTTAAAATATATTATAATATTTATAAAAACAGAATTTAACATTTTATGTGTGCATACGTACGTGCATACGGGTGTGTAATTAAATACTAGCAGTAAATAATATTTATAATTTATTCCTGTATGTGACTAAAATACCCGAATTATCCATTTTTCATTGACTAATAATATTTTGAAGTCAACAGCGTCAAGTTTTTCCATTAAATTCTTTTACTGTTGCTCAATTTTGTTTTCCTATAATTTTCTTTGCTGTCATTTTTTTTAAATTATGAAAGTTATAGTTTATCTATTTATTGATTGTTTATCAGAAACAATTGTAACTTTCATAATATATGATTTATACATGTTTGTCTTTAAAGATGTTTTTTCTTACAGATTATTTCGTCAAATATCACCTATGCTTTAGGTAATTTGCTATCGAATTTTCTATCCGCTCCGAATAGTCAGAAGCTTTCAGGTCGAAATCTTGGCTGAAATGATATTTTTCGGAATATCCTTTGTAATACTGTACGGGAAAATGGGGAATTTAAGAAAATTACATATTAGTAAATTGATCTGTATTATTAAATTGATAATCAATTTAATATGTAATTTCTAGCTTTAGTCTGAGATTGTGTTTCAAGGCCGAAAGTAATGACGTGTAGTCCACTAAGGCGTTGAAATGTACATAAATTTACACGAATAATATTATTATGCAAAGAAGATCCAGACCGTGAAATAGCAGTTTATCTACTTATTGAAAATATTTATTGATGTAGAAAAAAAATTTTTTCAAATTGTTATTGTTATTGTTATTGTTATTGTTATTGTTATTGTTGTAATATATCGGAGTAGTGTCTCGAGAGCTGCTGCCCTCCCACTTAGGAACACTGGCGGCAACTGAACCGTGCGAATACTAACAATAAGACAGTCTCTCCCGATGAGCGTATCGATGCGTATCGGGTGATTTCTTATCATTTCTCTGTACTTGTATCTATATATCCAGTTCCAGTGTTGTGCAAGGTACTTTATTTTCAATACCTAGGTACAGTTACAGGTACTTTGAAAAAAGTGTACCTAGGTACAGATTTAGGTACTAAAAATAAAAAATACCTAGGTACAGGTACAGGTACATATACAAATGTACCTAGATACTTTTAGGTACTTTTTATTAACATAAAATTTCAAAATAATTGAGCATCTCTTACAGTAATGTTCTATACAAGTTTCGTACAAAAAATAATATAACACTTTTAATGTTATTAATTAGTTTTATTACAATCATTTTATTACATTTTATTACAGTTTTAATATTTTTAAAACAATGCATAATTAACATTATGTTTAATGTTTAATGTTTTTAAAACATAATGCATAATTAACATTAAACATAATGTTAATTATGCATTATGTTTTAAAAACATTAAACATTCAAAAATGTCATCAGACAAATTATTTCGTCGCGGTGTTAAAATTTGTTGTCCTACACTAAAAATACGTTCGACAGGCGCGGAGCTCGGCAAAAGTGTATTATATTTTATATAAATTTTTTTAATAATTGGATATTTATCCAAGCTATGCAAATCTTTTGACTTGTCGGACAAATATGTTAAGTACTGTACTTTTACATTCAGTGGTTTAGTAGCATTTGTAGATATTATGATATTAGAAAAATCTTCATTACTATGTTTATCGTGTAAAAAAGAGAAGAATGTGTCCTCTTCTGATTCCGATGAAGATTTTTCCTTATTTGCATCACAAAGAAAAGATTGTGCTTCTTCAAATAGTACATTTTCACACAAATCTTTGCATTTTGATATTTGGACATTGCGAGCCATTTCAATTTAAATTTTGGAATGGAAACAGTTGCTAATATGTAATATCGACTATTTGTATTTGTCAAGTCAATTATATTTTCAAATCTCTTGTCCAGAGCCGTCAATAAAGTATCGCGTAAAATTTTACAAGAATGTAAGTGTTCTGATTTTTCAAGTTGCTGTTTCATTTGGAGGAGAACAGGCAACACATGACCAAGACAAGAATTTTTATCACCTTGTAGAAAATCAAGCGCAGAAGCAATAGGTTCCATTACTTTTATATACTCTTCCATAAAAGAGATTTGAAAATCCGTAAATTTGGGCTTTTCTAGTTTTTTACAAACGTCTTCTAACTTATGCTTTACGTTTAATAAGGCTTTAACGCTATCATAATAACTATTCCATCTCGTTTTGCACGGTATTTTTAAACGACATTTACAAATCTCATAGAATATATCGGCTGCTTTTGTCGATCGACTGACTAAATTCCAAATATCAGCAGCCTTTCGAAATGTTAACGTATATACTTTGCAATACGATTCATCATTCTGAGCTTTTAATGAATCATGAGATGCGAGTAGATTCAATGTGTGAGCAATACACCAAAATTGTTTAGGAAGATTAACTTCAGATGCATCATCTAGAGTGCTTTCAAAATTGAACGTTAAAATATCTACTTCAGGATCATCTAATTCATACAGTAATGATTCCGACTGTTCGGTTTGAAATACTCGAAAAGCTTTTGCAAAATTAGCTGCGTTGTCCGTTATGGTTCCAATAATTTTTGATCTTAAATTAAATTCTTTGTGTATTTCATACAGAGCATTTGCAATCACAGAATGGGTGTGCGCAAACCTAATTCGCTTACAAGACAACATATATGATTGTCTCTGATAATTCTCATCAATAAAATGACAGGTTACACCCATGTAGGATTTATTATTAGAGCTCCAAATATCCGCTGTAGTACAAACCCAAGATTGTCTTTCGAAAGTTGCTATCAAATCGGCTTTTATAGCTGTCATCTTATCAAACAAATTATTTTGGAAAGTACGTCTTGATATTGGTTTTACACCGGATAATCCTTCAATTAATTCAATAAATTATGGATCTTCTACTAAAGAAATAGGTTGCATCTTTTTTACGATGAATTGTTCAATTAGTTTGTTTACCTAAAAATTAATATATACTTATTAGAAGTCCATCCATATTAGAAGTCAAAAATTCTAGTTTATAAAGTTGCGACTTCAATAAGTTTTTGTTTTGTAATTTATACTATATAAGAAATTTTTTTTATTTATATAACTAATAATATTAAGTATAATTATATACTAATACTAATTATATTTTTATTTATTTATTTTATTTATATTATATTGTGTGTGTGTGTGTGTGTGTGTGTGTGTGTGTCCGCGTGCGTGCGTGCGTGCGTGTGTGTGTATATGTAGTTTACATAAATGATAAGTATATATATAAATATAAAGACGTTTAATAAAACCTTTAGTTTTATTTTATTTTTTTCATTTTTTGTATTTCCAGTCTATGGAGATTTTTGTTTTTGATAGTTATTTTCTGATTGAGAATTACTCTCTCTTAAGGATTTATCTTTTGTTTGTCTTATTATTTTTTCGACAGATGGATGCAGTCGCTGTAAATATACATAAATAAGTAAGTAGGTAATAAATAAGTAATATTGGAAATTGGAATAATGGCATTGAGCAAATAATGACATTGATGAGACCAAATAGTTATTCTCAACAATAATTATTTGGTCTCATCAACGTCATTACTTGACGTTGATGTTCTCTAAACAGAATAAAAAGGTCTTCGTATAAGCTCGAATAATACATAAAAATACTCACTCTCAAGTGTTTATAGAGATTCCCAGTGCTGTTTAAGGGCGTTGAAAGCGTTTTTTCACGAATGCATTGTGTGCATTGCACGATTAATGAAGTTGCTTTGACTTCTTTGATTTTAAAATAACTTGATAAATAAGTTAGTAAACGATTGATAATGTTCACAGTTGAATCAATGTTATTGTTACACGCAGAAGTATCTTCTGACACGGGCGGGTCATCCGCTTCACAATCGGACATATTGCGACTTGCGACAGTTATTCTAGAAACGTGAGACTACGGGACGCGACGTGCGACTCACCGCCTCACCGGCTCAGCGACGGCTCGACAATAAAAGACGCACGACGGATAAGAGACAAAAACAGCGTATTTTCGTTTGTGTGTCTTATTCGTTACCCCCTCCCTGTCAATACTATCACGTCTTGCGTCCTTTCTTATTTCGTCGCGCACAACGCAAGAGAGTCGAATATTGAAACTAAAGCTCCGAAACATTATTTTATCTTTGTTCTATATTCTATAAGAATAAAGATAGAATAATGTTTCGAAGCATTTCCAGCGTCTTCTTGACCGTAATCTATGTGACACATAATAATTCAGTAAAGATAGAAAATTAAATAAAAACCTAAAATATACCTTAATTATAGGTACCGGTACACAAAAATGTACCTAGATATAGGTATAGGTACTAGAAAAAAAAGTATCTCGCTACTTACCTAGGTACATAAATTTGTACCTAGGTACAAGTACTTAGGTATTAATACCTAGGTACTGCACAACACTGTCCAGTTCTGAGTAATAAACATTTTATCGATTGAAACGCGGTTGGAGCATCATTTACTACAGTTATTATTATTATTAAGAAATTTTGCAGGTACTAAAATCTTGATAAATTATAAATATTTAACAGTAGTCTATAACGAACAAATATACATATGTCACATATGTGAGAGCTCTGTAGCAATTAATGTTAAAATAAAGTAAAAGTTCGAATGAAAGGAGGCGAGTTTTAAATTTCTACTGGTAAAGAAAATGATCGTTCGTAAAGTTAAAGTAAAAGTTTTTCAAAAGTTTTTATTAGTAACAGAAGGTAAAATGATCGAAATATTTGTATCATCCTGACATATTTTATTTTTTAGAAGGGAAAACATAAAAAGAAATGAGCTCTTATAACTGTATGAGATCCTTTGTTTTCTTTTCAACAACTTGTAATTTAAACAATTTTCTAGTTTTATATGGAGCTCCTAAAATATTGTAGAGAAACCGTACGACTTTGTTGAATAATGTAAGAGCAATAAATATTTATTATTACGGTCGATCGCAAATTCGATTCCTCGCAGATTACTTTGGTGATGCAAATGTGGTAGCAATGCATATGTTTTCCGGTACATGGCAATTGAGATTAAACAGAATTTTTTATAAGCAGCTGACTGTGATCTATACCCCGAGTCAAATGAAGTTCGCGTTTCGCTCTTACACAACAGTTCTGACAGCGATAGGGAGATGGACAGCGTCGATAAATTCTTCCAAGAATCGCATTACAATATTATACGAGTTTTATTAGGCATCAACGGTCTATGGCCGTATCACACGACAGGCACACGTTACGCGATATATTTCACATTTCTACTTGTCCTTGGATCTGGAATGACATTTGAGGTATATATTCGAGAATCAAATTATCACGAGATATATTTATTTTTTTATTTTGTTTTGTTATCTGAAAAGTTTATAAATATTATATATGTATTTCTCTGATAACTATAACTATAGCGATAATTACTTTTGAATACGCGTATGAAAGCACATGCACTTTATAATGCGTCGCGCTTTTTCCTTGACTATGAAACACCAAATTAATATGAATTAATCGATTATAAGCATAAATATTATAAGTGATATAATCTGTACCAAATGCAGGTGCTGGGTATAACTAAAGTTTGGCCAGATTCTTTAAAAGTAATTGACTGTTTGCCGTTGTTAGTTCTCGGCACGGTGTCAATAACTAAATTGGTTTGCGCGATACGTACATTACCGGAGGTGCGTAAATAAAAATAACGACAAGTTATCTTTCTCGATACGTATCAAATGACCTTGCAATAAGCTCAATAGTTGAGCGTCGCAAGATCGTACTTAAATTGATCTCGAGCTACAGATCAGGGTACTTTTGATGAAAATGCGACAGTATTGGTATTCCCCGAAGTCGGACGAAGAGACTAAAATTTTGCATTCATATGCATTATATGGAAGAAAATTAAGTTATGCTTATACAGGTCAGTCTCTTCGTTCTATGTGACATGTGAATTAGCGATGGGATTAAGTATCTTATAAGTAGAATCTGTTTCGAATCTGTTGACATGGTTTCATGGTTTCTCTCTTTATGATTACTTCGAAAAAAATAATACTTTTAAATAAACGAATCTGAGCAAAATAGATTCGAATCTTTTATTAATACTTAAAAAATTTTTATTAATACTTTTATTAATACTTAAAAAAAAGAAAACTTTTTCCACCTTTTCCATCTAAACGGACTTGAATCTAGATCAAGTATGTTCGAAAATCTTTTTTTCTTCTTCTTATTGTTAGTTGTACCGTCTATACGGGCATTGTGATCCCTTTTGCATATATCTGTGGATCATATATGAGATACGTATATGAGATCTACAATTTAATGCCGATTCCGAATTTTATAGAGCTTTATAGAGCTTTTATAGGTCTTTATAGGGCCTTTATAGAAGAATGTTCATGGAAAGATACTTTCGGTGAGTTACCTCTTTCTTCCGAGAGGTTACGATCAAATAAAACTGATTTTTTCATATTTAAACTCGGATCTTCAGCTCTTAAGAGCAACACACATTTCTCTGCACCACGATCACTTTCGAATATTTTAGTACTTTATCAGAAATTTCACGTCCCTTCACAAAATGTTTATATGAAGCGGCAATTATTTTAATATATTTTTAATATATTTTAATATATAACGGTTGAAATTAATGACTCCTCAATATCAAAAATATAAATACACACATAAGCCTTTTAAGAGCCGGACATTTACGCAGATAACAATAAACTAATAACAAGAATTAAGTTCATATATTAAAAGAAATTATACATGGTAATACATAAATGTCAATAAGTTGTCAGACGCGTTTCAAACTCACAGAGTCCTCTTCAGTGACGCAACGATGTTCTCTTATAAAAATTGATATATGGAACTGCATCCTCTTCGCAGTGAGAATGCCGTAGTCATGTTATGTAAAAATTTAACTGTTCTAAGTTCCTCCGTATTGGTAAATTCGGTGGAGTGATGACCGTTAAGTATATTCTCTGTTATACAAGATGAAAAAAAATATATACTATATTTTAGTTGTTATACTATATTTAAATTGAACTATTCTGGGAAAACTGTGTAATGTATGTATTTCAGTGTGAGAAAATTATAAGAAATCTTCAGTGATATTATGTGATAATACGTATGATCAGTACCTTTATTCTTTATTATTGTGGTCTTGAAATTATAAACGGTAAGAGAGAGAACGTCTTACTTGCTATAAAAGGTAAAAACGACTGTGAGAATATGCCAAAAGCAAGTCACTACACCATTTAAAATCATGACACGAGAGAGGGCGAACATAGATATATGTTATTTATGTTCTTCAAAAAAAAAAAAAATTAAGCAAACGGTGAGTTATTTTTATGGCCCATCGGAGTACCATAGCTTTGTTTGTAAAAATTATTATTCAAAATAAAGAATGTAGATTCCATTATGAATTTAATTATTTCCATAAACTCAATTTTTGGGATTTTTGTATGTTGTTTAATGTAACTCCATCTCTTTGCAAGGCTTTCTAATGCAAGTTTCAATGGAATGTTAGTAAAAAAAAACACGACATCCAAAAAAAGTATCGAAACTTGCCAATTCCACACCTGAGTTACTAGTTTATTATATAATACCCCGCCATTTTTTACACTACTATAATAGTAGTCTTGAGAATCTCTTCAGAAATAATTTTCTGTAAATGGATTCCCAAATTGTGAAGCGCTATGTTGATCGACGAGACTATAATTCTGTAACTGAGTGTTTCTTTGTGGATTTTAGGGAGGCCGTATGCTTTTGGGAGAAGAGAATCGCTTGATCTTAGTTTGAATAGATCAATCTTATTGATGTAATTTTTGTCTACCCAATTTTTTAGAGTGGAATTCAACTTTTTTTCCATATTGGCAATTGGATACTTTTTAATTTTTATGTAGGTATTTTTGTCGTCCAAAATCTTTTCTATTTCCGTAATGTAAAGTTTTTTCTCCAATGCTACTGTAATATTACCCTTATTTGCCCTAGTAAATATAATGTCCAGATGATTGTTTTTGAAATGAACCATTGACTTGATTAATAATTTTAGTTGTTTTTCTGTTTGACTCAAGGTACCTCTTTTATTAGTAAATTCGTACATGAAAGGTAATGCTAAATTTTTAATAGGCACTAATCTTGTGATAATATTTTTGTTGTTACTTCTTTCGAAGTCTTTTATAAGAGTATCGCGTTTCTTTTTTTGAAGTTGATAGGTAAGCTAAAATTGTCTCCCATTTGTAATAATCTGGAAACTTTGTCAGGTATCTCGAAATCTGTTAAAATGAAAAACCATTTTTTATTTGTAGTCTCTAACGGATTACAAATAGTCTCTTCAAAATTCTATGGATCTATGTTAACTGGGAAAACATTGTTATTTGTATGGTTTAACATATGATTGCTTATTTTTTTCTATTTTATCCCTATCATCCACCCTACAAATCTCAACTACACAAAATAAAAAAGAAGATACAACATTATCGAATGACATCTCCAATGATAGACAAAAACAATTCATAACATTATCATACATCAAAAAAATCACTAATAAAATTTCGGCTCGGTTAAAGGAATCAGACCTGAATTTAGGATTAAGATGTATTAATAAACTCAATAGTTTTATCGAAGTTCCAAAAGATAGTACAAAAAAATTGGAAAAGAAGAATGTAGTATATAAAATCCAATGTAAGGATTGCGAGGCTTCCTATGTAGGACAAACCAAAAGACAGTTAGCAACGAGACTAAAAGAACATAAATTTAACGTGACATGAAACCTTCTAAGCATTCAGTTGTTACAAAGCATATGTTATAATGTGACCATTCTTTGGAACGATGTGAAGATTCTTGACATAGAACCTAATTACCAAAAGAGACTGATATCAGAAATGAATCACATTAGATATCAAAAGAAGAGCATCAATTTGCAAAAAGATTCCGAATACCTAAACGAAATCTATTTAGAGATCATATCGGAACTTGCCAAACAATAATTACTCACCCGTTTGCTTAATTTGTTTTTATTGAAAAACACAAATAACATATATCTGTTCGCCCTCTCGTGTCATGATTTTAAGTGTTTTTGTAGTGATGATCTTGCTTTTGCCATATTCTCACAGTCGTTTTTACCTTTTATAGCAAGTAAGACGTTCTCTCTCTTACCGTTTATAATTTCAAGACCACAATGATAAAGAATAAAGGTATTGATCATACGTATTATCACATAATATCATTGAAGTTTTCTTATAATTTTCTCACACTGAAATACATACATTACACAGTTTTCCCAGAATAGTTCAATTTAACTAAAATATAGTATATATTTTTTTTTCATCTTGTATAACAGAGAATACTTAACGGTCATCACTCCACCGAATTTACCAATACGGAGGAACTTAGGACAGTCAAATAAAAATATGATTAAAAACATAGAAAATGAAAGTTACTTAAAATCTTACACATTACACTTTAAATTAATGATTTTATTCTTAGAGTTCGACTGTACTGCTAGCTTATAAAATTTGATTTTTTCGACAGAAATTTCTTATAAGTACATTTCGAATCCTGCAAGTATTCTTTCTAAAAATAAAAACTTAAGTTAATCGATTATTTTGGAAGTACAATAAAATATTATTTCTTATAAATATTATTCGAATCTTAGAAAATAAAACTTGATTTTTGGATTTGACGGAAATTTTTAAGTACATTAAACTTGATCCCATCCCTAATAATATATATATATATATATATATATATATATATATATATATATATACATACAATGTTGGGGGATCACCCTGTATAAAAAATTGATATATATATATATATGTAATATATATATATATATTTATATATATATATATACATATAGGACCTACATATATAGAATATACATATACAGGGTGATCCCGAACGTTCCGGCGATATTTTGAGATCTTATAGGAAATTTGATTCTGAATCAAAAATTTCCTATAAACATGGGTCGAAAAATGCTTCCTTAAAAAGTTAGCGCCCAAAAACCTCTGAAATTACGGTTATTTTATACATTTTTACAAATATTAGGGAAAGTATGCGTTTTTTAACAAATAGTACCCAAACAAAAGTTGTAGAGAATTAAATTATCTTTCAAATGAGATGAAAGCAATTGTTGACGGTCCATAAGTGTCGAGATAGCCAGTTTCAAATGTACAAAAAAGTGTTTATTCGGATATCGACAGTAGAGCTTTTTAAAAATATTCTTTATTTATGCTGATATAGCTTTGCTAATTTTTAATGCTTATCTTGCTTGTTGGTTTTTCAACTAAAAAAATTTTCTTTTCTGCATTGTTTAAACCAATCACCATAGAAGGATAAAAGGAAGAACAGAAGGTGAAAAGAAAATGAAATGAAAAGAAAATGAAAATTAAAAAATGTCTAAAAAAATAATAGAAGTAAAAAATAATCTTTTTCTTTCAAAAAAATAAAATGATTCTTCTTTTTAAACTAAAATAGCATAGTAGTAGCAGAAAATGAATAACAACGTGAAAAAAACTAACTATTCTCAAAATGTCCCCCTCCAACTTCAATACACTTTCGGCATCGAGTAGTGAGTGATCTAGTCGCATTACGGATTTCCTCCTGATTTAATTTTAGTCGATCGAAAGCCGTATTTATCAGTTGGATCAGATGTTCACGAGACTCGATTGGCGTTGAGTAAACTTCATTTTTCACTTTTCCCCATAAGTAAAAATTTAAAGGGGTTAAATCTGGAGATCTAGCTGGCCACTCTACAAGTCCCCAACGGCCAATCCATTTTTCCGGATAATGCTGATTAGCCAATTCCTAACAATACGAGCACTATGAGCTGGGCATCCATCCAACTGCAGCCAATTGTTATTTGTTAGCGAAGATTTAAAGGCACATCTTACAATAGATCAAATAGATTGTTATTCAAAACCTGTAAAAATTAGTGTGCATTGATGCGGTCAGGTAGAATGTGAGGCCCAATTAAATATTCATTAATCATACCTGCCCAAACATTGACTTTAAATTGATGCTGAAATGATGATATCCGAGGAAGATGAGGATTCATGTGGCACCAGTAGTGAGAATTGTGGTAATTGAACACTCCTGTTCTAGTAAAGGTGCTCTCGTCTGTCCACAGGATTTTTGATGAAATATTTATATCTAAATTCAAATACCATTGACAAAATCTTTCCCTTCTTTGATAATCGGCAGGAAAATGATTTTGGACTGGTGTAAAATGATATGGGTACATACCCAATTCACGAAGCGACCTTTGAATTGATCCGGGAAATATCCAAATTCAGAGAAGCACGACGGGTACTAGTATTTGGGTTTGTCTCAAAATACCTTGCAACTTTTTCTGTTGTTCTAGCGTTGCGAACAGAGCCCTGCACCACAGACAAGTTGGAAAATAATCCCGTTTCCCGTAAACGCCTGTGCGTTTCAGCAAAAACAGAGCGATGTGGCTGCCAGCGATCGGGAAAACGGGCAGCATATTCGCGAACTGCCGCTTCTGTGCTTCCATTGCAAAAACCGTAAATGTAATGAATATCCGCGTATTCTCTGTTTGAAAAAATTCTAGGCATTTTTTAACAAATCCAATAAGAATTGCTTCTCAAGAATAGATCGTACGGGGTTCTGTGCAATTGCTGCGTAGCTAACCGTTAATATAGCTAATCGTTACTCGTGTTGTCTAGGAATGGTTTAGTGCATGGAAGGGAGCGCATACGTACATGGTCGTCGCGTCGCTTGCGTGCGGGAGGAAGCCATCCTCACTCTATCCCTCTAGCGCGTAGAATATTCCATCCCTTCCACACGTTAAACCACGCGCGTTGATATCCGAATAAACACTTTTTTGTACATTTGAAACTGGCTATCTCGACACTTATGGACCGTCAACAATTGCTTTCATCTCATTTGAAAGATAATTTAATTCTCTACAACTTTTGTTTGGGTACTATTTGTTAAAAAACGCATACTTTCCCTAATATTTGTAAAAATGTATAAAATAACCGTAATTTCAGAGGTTTTTGGGCGCTAACTTTTTAAGGAAGCATTTTTCGACCCATGTTTATAAAAAATTTTTGATTCAGAATCAAATTTTCTATAAAATCTCAAAATATCGCCGGAACGTTCGGGACTACCCTGTGTGTGTGTGTGTGTACAGGGTGGCTGAAAAGTTTCAGCACAGCCGAAATGTACAGCTAGATTGGCTCATACTGATGATAAAAGTCAAATACCATTATGCAATATTCGCAATAGTTATTAAGTTATTAATTAAAGTGCGCCAATGCGCGCGTGAGAAAGTGGTAGGTTGGGCTGTTCGGCAACATTGAAAAGCGTGAGGAGGAGTCACGCAGCGAGTGGGTATCTGCGCGGGGTACGGGGGAGGGACTCGCGACAATAAAGTCGCGAACGCGAGCGACTCTATTGTCCCACTCGCCGCGTGACTCCTCACGCTTTTCAATGTTGCCGAACAGCCCAACCTACCACTTTCTCACGCGCGCATTGGCTCAGACACTTTAATTAATAATTCAATAACTATTGCGAATATTACATAATGGTATTTGACTTTTATTATCAGTATGAGCCAATCTAGCTATACACTTCGGCTGTGCTGAAACTTTTCAGCCACCCTGTATAGTAATAACAATATATTATATTATAATAAACATATTTCTTATATCGAATATTTTTAACACTTTACGTATCTTTTTATCGTGGTAGTAAAATTACTATTATTATGTATAAGAGAATTCAAAAATGTGTGACGCTTTTTAAATTAGGTATTTTACTCAGTCACACTGTTGTTTTTATATTTACATCATTGTTAAGTAAACTACTCTACGGGGAATCCAGCGAAGATGATCTTCTAAATAGTACATATGACACACAAATAGGATTACCATACTATGTCAATTACATGGTTGATTCAGAAACATATTACGTTCCAATTTTTTTACACGTCGCCATATGCATCGTATCTTATACAATCTTGATGCTTACATTCGATGTTTTGTATCTGATGCTCATCCAGCATTGCTGCGGCTTGTTTGCAGCTTTGAGGTGCGTTTGATAAATTTTACGTGAATTTACTTAAAATTGCTTTTAACGTGTCCATGGATGAATGGTAACTTTCTAGATATAGTATGGAGAACGTGTTTGAATTTGAAAGCGAGAGAGATATTTTATCAATGGCCGCGAGAAATAAACTTTACTCAAATATCGTGTACAGTATTCGAAGGCACGCAGAGGCGATACAGTTAGTACACGTTTACATTATTATTTGTTATTCTTATAAACCAAATAATTTATACACCATAATTCATGCGTATTATGTCTAGATTTGCCATTGTCATTGAGTCAATATACAGAATACCACTTTTTATACACATCGGAGCTAACATATCAGTCCTGAGTATCTTAGGATTTCAGGTACATACAATCGTTATTTAATAATTGTGCATTAATTTTAATTACATTTATACATGCTTCTTTAGGTGGTAACAAGTACGGAGGATGAAAATCACTTGTTAAAACACGCTAGTTATCTGAGCGCGCTTCTACTCAACACATTTTTTGAAAATTGGCAAGGTCAGAAAATGATAGATTCCAGTGAAAAGGTGTACGAATCCGCGTACGTTTCATACAATATCAAGAATGTACTTACAAAATTGCAAACATTCAACATTGTACATATAACGATTTGATAAGAATTATAATAATAGAATTGAAAAATTCTTCGGGAGTATTATATAAAATGTCTAATATTAAAAAAAAAAAAACAGATAAAATACGTAAAAGTAATATGTAAAAGTTTATGTAAAAGTAATAAATTTACAGATACAATGCGGAATGGTACAAGATGCCAACAGCACAAAGAAAACTTTTCATGATGATTATAATGAGAAGTAGAAAGCCATTGAGAATAACCGCCGGTAATTTTGTTGCTTTGTCATATGTAAATTTTAATGCGGTAAGTAACAATAGTTTGATTAGTACATATAACTTTTGACCAAAGATGTCAAAGTGTTTATTTAATTTAATTTAAGGTATTACGTGCATCATTGTCGTATTTTACGCTGCTACGATCCATACAATAAAAATTCTAAACATAATAACTAATATATAGAACATATTAAAAACATATCAATGTTTATACTTATTGATAATTGAGTCATTTAAAAATATGGATATTTTTGTTTATAAATGTACGAGCTGTAATCTTCTGTAATGTAATTAAATGAAATTATTTAGAAGAATTATTTTATTGCATAGTTTTCAAACCTTAGGATTTACTGGATAAAGAGTGTGATTAATAAAAGTAACAATAATAACACACACATACACATTAATAAAGTAACAAAATTACACTAGTAACAATAATAAACAACAGTAATAAAAATAAAAAAAAAAACAGAATATGTGTTTTACAAAAAATGTTATTTACAGAAAAATATATCTGCAGCGATCTTGCAGAATAATTTTTGTATCGTATATTCAAAAAATGACTTTAATTTATATTTTAATTACTTTTTTATGTATATTCTTTTGTATGTTCTTTATTAATAAATCTCTAATAAATAAATAATTGTGACATCCTACCACAGTCTTAAAAAATTTATTAAATGTAATAATTCTGACTCTAATCTTCAAGCTCTTCTTTTGGACAGTATTTTCTAATATTTTTGTAATAAAAATATGTATATAACACGGAAGTTGTTTGATTTAATATATCCACGCTGATATCTCGGAGACTATTGAAGATAGACGAAAAATAAAAAACTCATGTAATGAGATTACGTTGATTATTTTTTTTGATAACCACATTATATTTCCAATTATTATATTTTGAAAGAGGAAGAAATAGAAAATTTTTAAAATAAAACTTTCAAAAAAAAATAACACCATTCAATAGGTCTCGAAAAAACTGTATTAAGTGTATCAGGAGACGCGGTAGCGTCTCCGGCCATGTTCAAAATTTTGGACGCTACTAGTCTCTTATCCAGAAAGATTAGAATCGATTTTTTGGGGTACAGAACTATTAAAATATAAAAAATTTTGAAATGCATGTAGCATATTCTGAAAGGTGGCATCGCCACGAGTAAATTAAGCCAAAAAAAAAAAAAATCGGTCAAGCCGTTCTGGACATACAAACGGTCAAAAATTGATGTGTTCATGAAAAATTTTCTTCTCTGTCCGCAGTCATATGTACACTGCTCTTCTTTCTTACCTTTCACTCACACCTCCCCCAACTTCCACTCACCCTCCCCTCCCCTCATTTCCCTTTCTCACCACGCCCCCCCTTCCTCCCCCCCTCCCCCACTCTATTTTTTCATTTTTTTCGCTTTTCTTACACTTTTTCATTATCTTTCACCCCCTCTCACTCTCTCACACCCTTTCTGGTGTATTTACCATTTATTAAAAATTTTAAAAACCACTCCTTGAGGGTGAAATTTAATATCTCAAAAACAGTACATTGAAAAAATACGGTACCTGTGTCGTTAATTAACATTTCTTATGGGGTTAATTTACTGCTGAATAAAAATTTTCAAAAACCACCCCTTGGGGGTAAAATTTAATATCTCGGAAACGGTGCATTGTAAAAATATGAGACATGTGCCGTTAATTAAGGTTTCTTATGGGGTCAATTTACCATTTATTAAAAATTTTCAATAACCACCCCTTGGGTGTGAAATTTAAGATTTCGGAAATGGTGCATCGCAAAAATATGAGACATGTGCCGTTAATTTAGGTTTCTTATGGGGTCAATTTATCATTTATTAAAAATTTTCAATTACGCTAATGTAATAATAAAATTTACCGCTTAATCTCTCGTTTTAATGTAAATAATTAATAAAATATTCCATTTACTTACTATTTGTATAATAATTTATATAATAATAATAATAATAATAATAATAAAATTTATGTTTATTGAATTTATCGCTTAATTTTTTGTTCTAATGTAGATATTTAATAAAATATTCAATTTACTTCCTAAGTAAAATTTATAACATTGTCCTTTAACTTCAAAAAATTCTAAGTTTTTAATAAATCTAATAAATAAAATTGAAAGTGATAATAAATATTTTTTCAATTTTTGATCTCTCTATACTAAACGATAAGAAATTAATCTTAATCCATCTCATCCAAATAAAATTCTAAGTAAATTAGGTCTAATGATTATTAATATTATAGACATAATCTTCAATATATAATCTTAAATAAAATATTAATATAAATACTAAAATTATTAAAAATAAATAATATTTATAATAATAATTTAAGATAAATTAAATTTTTATATTAATCTTACAAATTAATATTTTATTTAAACTACTTAAATTTTTAATTTTATTTTAATAAGATAAACTTAAATTAATTAAAATTTTAATTAATGGTCAAGAATAAATTAATAAAATTATATATTCTTTTAAAGAAATTGTAAATATGTAATTTGAATTTAAATATATTTTTCCGTGTCAAATACATGAATATAAATACTTCTTTGGTGTATTTTGTTTGTATAATAATATGTATAATAATAAAATTTAAGCTAACTGAATTTATCGTTTAATCTTTCGTTCTAATGTAAGTATCCACTCTTAAAAAGTCCATGTTATATCGATTCTCGCAAGTATTGTTGTCGCTTTTCCGCGATGCTGATTGGTTATCTCGATACTCTGTGCTGTGTGCGTACTTAAAATCGATAAAAGTTTGTCATGGTTAAGCATGACACATGTGACAGATTATGATTGTATTTCTCTTTAGACCTTCACGCGTGTTACATATTAAGCCAGCGGCACACGATGCTATTTTATCTGCTGGATTGCTTGCGTGCGTCTGTGCTGGCAATATTTCTTTCCGTTAAACTGGAAATTATGTAATTTGTTGATCACGCTGTTGACTGATCTGCTGAATTTCTGTGAAAATCCAGAATTAAATTTCACCCTCAAGGGGTGGTTTTGAAAATTTTTAATAAATGTTAAATTGACTCCATAAGAAATCTTAATTAACGGCACATGTCTCATATTTGTATAATGCACCGTTTTCGAGATATCAAATTTCACCCCCAAGGGGTGGTGTTTGAAAATTTTTATTGAACAGTAAATTAACCCCATAAGAAATGTTAATTAACGACACAGGTCCCGTACTTTTGCGATGTACCGTTTTTAAGATATTAAATTTTACCCCTAAGGGGTGGTTTTTGAAAATTTTTAATAAGTGGTGGAAAATTTTTATTGAACAGTAAATTAACTTCATAAGAAATCTTAATTAACGACACAGATACAGATATTTAGTAACCAAAAATTTATTCTATTATTGAAATCATGTAAATGATTAATCCGCACATTGTAATTGAAACAAATGCACTTTGCAGACAGAGTTTGATTGTGTTAGTTTTCTTGATTTAAAAAGTGCTATAATTAAATCATTTAATTATAGCAAATATTTTTTTCGTTCCAGTTTGATGTAAAAAATTGCATATATTTATTTAGGGAAATAAAATATATCATTGAATTTAAAAAAATATTTGACTCTACTGCATTATTTAAAACAAATACGTTGTTCTTTGATTGAATTTCTCATATAATAGTATTAAGAGCGTTGTTACAAAAAATTTGTTATCGCATTGAATATTGTGATTGAAAAACTGGCACTAAACTTACTTACTTGAACGAAAAAAATAATTAAATGATTTAATGATAGTATTCTTGTATCTTTTATCAGGAGACGCGGTAGCGTCTCCGGCCATGTTCAAAATTTTGGACGCTACTAGTCTCTTATCCAGAAAGTTTAGAATCGATTTTTTGGGGTACAGAACTATTAAAATATAAAAAATTTTGAAGTGCATGTAGCATATTCTGAAAGGTGGCATCGCCACGAGTAAGTTAAGCCAAAAAAAAAAAAAAATTGGTCAAGCCGTTCTGGATATACAAACAGTCAAAAAGTGATGTTTTTCATGAAAAATTGTTCTCTGTCCGCAGTCATGTATGTACTTCTCTTCTCTCTTACCTTTCACTCACACCTCCCCCAACTTCCACTCACCCTCCCCTCCCCTCATTTCCCTTTCTCACCACGCCCCCCTTCCTCCCCTCCCCCTCTCTATTTTTTCATTTTTTTCGCTTTTCTTACACTTTTTCATCATCTTTCACCCCCTCTCACTCTTTCACACCCTTTCTGGTGTATTTACCATTTATTAAAAATTTTCAAAAACCACCCCTTGATGGTGAAATTTAATATCTCAAAAACGGTACATCGCAAAAATACGGGGCCTGTGTTATTAATTAAGGTTTCTTCTGGGGTTAATTTACCATTCATAAAAAATTTTCAAAAACCACCTCTTGGGGGTGAAATTTAATGTCTCGGAAACAGTGTTTTGCGTTGCAAAAATATGAGACTTGTGCCGTTAATTAAGGTTTTTTATGGGGTCAATTTATCATTTATTAAAAATTTTCAAAAACCACCCCTTGAAGGTGAAATTTAATGTCTTGTAAACGGTGCATCGCAAAAATACGGAACCTGTGTCGTTAATTAAGGTTTTTTATGAGATAGATTTATAGTTATCTTTAAAGAAAAATATACCTGCTCTCAAAAAACTTTCGATGGATGGAATAAATAATTAAAATGAAAAAGTTATGAAAATGGTTTAGATTAAAAATCTCCAACATTTCTGTAGTAAAATTTCGAATTTTCGTATCAATTTCCGATTTTGAATTTGTTATGCCATATTTTCAGCGAGTAATTTATCGATCAAAAAGTGTTGTATTGTTTGAAACGGGTAAATATTAAATAAACCCAAAATTCATAAGTAAAAAAGTTCTCATGTCAAGTACAAAGAAGCTACACGCTTAAAAAGATTAGTGATTATCTGACGTAACATACAACTATAAAAAATCAGATATTAATTATTCAAGATACAAGTGCGAAATAAATATCGTTAAAATATAGATACAAAATTTACCACAATTTGACTCTGAAAAGTAAGTGACATGCTTCTTAAAGTGCATATATAAAATTTAACAGTGTTTTGATAATGATTAATTTAAATATTTGCATTATCTCTCTTTCTCTCTCTCTGGGCAGGGTGACATATGTGATTGATATTTAACAGTACTACTAACTTATTGAATAGTCAGAGACAAGTTGTGTCGGATGAATCGAAATGTAAGTATTATTATTCTTAAGTGGATACTGAGAAACGCATCGAAGTTTTTTGAGAGCAGGCCGCCATGTTCTTTTTCCGAGTAATTAACAAATTAGTACTCTGGAATTACAAGCAACTATTTTTCATTGTCCAGGTTTGTATAAATTTCAAATCAAACTTCAATAAACGACTTTTATATTTTGTGCACTAAGAATAACATATCACTTATGTACTTTCACTTAGAGTCAAATTTTAATCAATTTTACTTATATACACCTTATGTATGTATGTTCATTTTGAATTTGCACCTTGAATAACATATCAGTTATTTTTCGTGGTAATATGTTATTAAATTTATTATATTATTTATTTTATTAATTTATTTAAATAATATACACTTTATGTATGTTCACTTTGAATTGGCACCTGGTATAATATATCAGTTACTTTTCATGGTAATATATTATTAAATAATCATTTAAATTTGTAAAAATTCAAATTCTTGAGGGTTTTCTGTTTTTGAACATGGCTTGACCTTTTCATTTATGATATTTTTTGGGATATGTATTATATGTATTTGCAATATTATACTACACAAATACTACAACAAATTTTTGAAAATCGTAGGTAGAGTATCAATTTAAAGACGAAGAGAGAGAGACAGAGAGAGAGAGAGAGAGAGAGAGAGAGAATACATATAAAATATAACATATGTACATTATTTTCTTGGCATCCTAAATTTTATAGAATTAAGCAGAGATAGTTATTTTGTTTTTATCTCCTCATCTTATTGTGAATTTCATCAGATAGTCGCACCCAAATGAGAAATGATCCGTCTATGTCGAAATGATGTCAAATTGACCGTCAAATCGCCAATTCGACATTGATCGATGAATCATTTCTCACTAGGACATTACCATATTGTATGATTCGATTATTTTTTTGTATCGTTTTAACATCGTTTCGTTATCTGTTGTTATAATTAATACGGAAATTTGAAAGTAAGGGAAAGGAAAGACGACTGAATCTATGAAGGTAATTCAAAAATTATCCGCACTTTCGCCATTTCTAAACTTTCTTTAGGTTGGCCGCGCTGCCTTTAGCGTTCGCGTGCTAAAAGATACTCTTGTAATTACGTGATCGAGATTTGATTTGAATCGCTCTAGTTTTTCTTCCTGTGTTACACAATAAACATGGTCGCTCCGCTGTGCACCAAGGAAGAACAGAGAGCAGTGATTTGATTTCTCTAGTCTGGTGTATCAGGAGCTGAAATTCATCGCAGGCTTTCAGTACAATATGGGGACAGCGCTCTACCACGTAAAAGTGTGTATGAGTGGATCGAAAAATTTAAAAATGATCAGACAAGTATGAAGCACGAAGAGGGAGCAAGACGTCCATCAACCTCCATCACTGAAAAAAACGATTCAACAAGGTTAAGAGATGATTCTAGCGAGCCGACGAGTGACCATCGTATTGTACTGAAAGTCTGTGATGAATTTAACACACACACCTTCCCAGTGCCGGATTAAGGCATAAGCAAAATAAGCTAAGCTTAGGGCCCCGTGTTGCGAAGGGGGCCTTGTTCTCCTAGTCAATAACTACTAAAAAAAATTAAAAGTAAAAAAGAAAAATTTAAAAAGAAAAAAAAATTTTAAAGTAAAAGAAAATAAAAAAAAATTAAAAAATACAAAAAAAATTTTAAAATCCCCATCGATAGATTCCCACCTTGACGTGGTGATGGAGCTTACTTGACTAAGAGGAATCTTTTAATAGCGATGTTTATTATAGGTCTTTGGGGCAGGGCCCATTTACTGTCATAGCTTAGGGCCTCTGTATACCTTAGTCCGACACTGCACCTTCCCCTGATACACCTTCAGACTAGAGAATTCGAATCATTGATCTCTATTCTTCCTTGGTGCACACTGCTAGCGAGCGACCATGTTTACTGTGTAATATAGAAAGAAAAACTAGAGTGATTAAGATCAAACCACGATCACGTAATTACAAGAGTACCAGATACTTTTAGCACGCGAGCGCTAAAGACAGCGCGACCAACCTAAAGAAAGTTATAGCAAAAGTGCGGATAATTTTTTAATTACCTTCGTACAATTACTTAGCTGTAAAAAATTATTTGTCTATTCAATATCGAATTTATGTTGAATGGAAGTAAATTTAATCATTTTGATATTGAATCATGAGTCATTTCTTACTGGGAAGAAAAAATTAATAGATTTCTGAAATTCTCTGCTTCAGATTCTTTTAAGTTTCCCCACATTAATCTATAATTGAGAGGCCCCAGTACACTGAACCGTACACGTGCCAATTAGAAGCACCTGCACTATAGTATATAGTAATTCACATTGATTTCGGTGTAAAAATCGAGTTTCTGTTAGCTGATGTTAATTTCAATATTGAAAATTTTTCAAAATCGAACTTTTTTGAATCTCGAATCGATGAATTTCTATTTCTTTTCATATTTCATTCTCATTTTGACTTCTTATTGGGAAGATGTCAGTATTGTGAAGAACATGCAACATTCAAATAAAGTGTAAAACGTACAAAAACATTGATTTATTTATTTTATTAATAATTAGTAAATACAATACAAAAAAGAAAAATTAATATTTTTGCATTAAACAAAAATAAGTACTGAACTGACATGATTCTCAATGAAAGAGATGTAAAGAAAAGTGTCATCTTTTTGGTCAGAATGGATTTTGATGGTCTAATAATAATATTTTTGTATGAGCTTTATAATACTTTTTTCAACATCAGCAAGTTGCGTGTCAATTATTTATCGATCTTAGAATGGGGATGGTTTTCCATTGGAATAGTAAGTCCAGATATTTTTAACACACATATTTTAGATTAATTTAACTTTTAATGCTAATAAGTATCTGTTTTAACAAATCATAGGATAAAACAGGTCAATAGATCAACAAACGAGCTAACAAAGGATGTCTTTTAAAATAATCAAAAAGATATAACAAAATTTATTCTGAATAGATACATATATACGTTTCGACTTCACGGAGTCTTCATCAGCGCACGACAAAAAATATTAAAATAACTTAACATAAAATAAACATCGCTTGAACAAAGGTAAAAAATACATATATATAAATAAAACGCTATCATGTCATAGATATAAATCAAATAAAAACCGAACGGTATGTTAGGGGTCATTCGTACAGTCAAAAAACCGATCACCTTATATAAATGTTCTAGTCAAACATATAGAACAAACTTATTCCTCGTTTTATGGTGAGAATATGTTGGTCAAATAATTGAATCATGATGTCACTTTGGTCTTGACAATGTGAAAGTCCAATGTTAAAGTCGGAAATCTTATGTATCTTTTTTAAATTATTATAAAGAATTTATTGCGAAAGATATCACTCCAACCAAGGTTCCTAGGTCTCTCTTCAATCCGTGACAGACATCTTTATCATCTTTTTGACCGACTATTGAAGCTATATTGTCACTGTGTTTTAAATACATTTATCGAATATTGTAGCACTTGCGATATTATATTTAAAAAAACCTAATCTAATATAAGAACACAAATTGTACGTCAGTATTCGTGTAAATAAAATAGTTTATCACGTTAATGGTGTTTTCCTTGAAATAGCATTTTACACCAATGACAAGAAGATGAAATGTGACTCTTCACACCTTGACGTCTCATAGAAGAAATGGCTTTGAGTTATAAAACAGCCATTTCATGTAGTTTCAAGATACATTAAATAAATCCATTTTCAATACAAAGAAATTAAGAAAAAGTCTTAACAAACAAGAGTACACTATTATAAGAAGTTTACTCACTACTTTGTTTGAATATATTAGCATCTTTCCTTCGACTACCTTATATTAATTTATACAGAGTGACCCATTTTAACTTCCCCACCGGATTATCTTGAAAGGAATGCACTTTCTGAAAAAAAGTTTCAGATATAAGTTTTAGTATTTTTCCCTGGCTATTGAATGGCGATATTGAATTTGACCTCGATTGTGAATGTGAAGGTCATTTAAAGGTCAAGTTAATTTTTTTAAATGGGAACCACTATTTTTTATTACATATTCTTGTAGCTGACTTCAAGAGCTTTCCAAAACACTATAATAAAGTATTTTTTTATTAAGTATTTTCCGAGTTATAAAGCTTGAAATAATTTCTTAATTTTACATAAACTGTAAAATATCTCGTAAAATATTTACTTTTCGATGACCTTATCTCAATACTTTTATGCACAGAATAATGAGAGGAATCAATTGGTGTAAAGAAAACACATAGTTGTTTTTAAGAAAAAATATGCAATTTGTAACTAACAATTACATATTTTTTCTTGCAGGTTATGTTTTTTGAAACAGCTGAGACGATGCTACAGTCGCATCGCGTACCGGGCGTTATGTGTGTCGTGTAAACGCGTTTCTTTCTTCGGATCGTTGTCGGTCGCTGAATAAAATTAATCCGTAGTAATTAACAGCAACGAACAGATTTATTCGAGTCGAGTGTGAGTGTGTGAAAGTACTGATACGTGACAGACTTCGTACAAGACAAAAAGTTTCGCGGATTAATTCCTACACAGCTTGCATATCCAGGAAACGTTTGTAGGACATCCCAAAGAGATCGTATCTCTGAAAGATATTCTTATTGGAATGTCCTCTGTACATCTTTTGGACATGCATGCTGTGTGGATTATACTGTGATTGTGTGCAATGTGTGTATTGTTTCTTAATTATAAAAATAAGCCGCGAAGTGAGATTACTCGGTAGTGATTAATAGTATTGACTCGATTTATAAATCACTTAAAAGCGTGAATAAATTCGATACGAAAAAAGTGTTGACATACGTGAAAGAAAAAAAATATCGTATCCTCAATCGTGTGTATTATCGTGGATTTGCATTACGTGTAAAATACGTGTAAAATAAGACGTGTGTGTTATTGTTAATTTCGAATGGAATTATTTATCCGTCAAGCGGTATACGAAGACATCGAATTTGATAAGGTAAATGAATGTGTGTGTGTGTGTGTGTGTGTGTGTGCGTGTGTGTATGAGAGAAAGAGGGACAAAGAGAGAGACAGAGAAAGGGACAGAGAGAGGGAGAGAGAGAGAGAGAGAGAGATGTGTGTGTATGTGTATTTGGGCCTGCTACGTCAGCTGATCGCAGCGGGCGCCTCGCGTAAGCGCCCGCGTGTAACGGTGAATCGCGTTGCGCTTGCGCCGTCCCTGCCTACCTCTCGTACGCGGCTCACGATTGCTAACTATTTTCATTAATAACTCAAAATATAAGCTTCAAATAAAATTTTGGCAAAGGAAAAGTCGTCTCAGAATTCACTCAGGAATACGTCTGTGCCCGGACAACTAAGTCGTTCTGAATCACCCTGTATATACAGGGTGTCCGATAATTCGAAGTCCACCCGTAAACTGCAGGTAGAGTAGGTTAAACTGAGCATAAAAGTCCTGTATCATTTTTCGATATTCTTAATATTTACCAAGATATTAACAAAAAATATCGGCGAATCCGCGCGCGCTTTGCTCGCGCGGCGAGAAGGACGTCCCACCGCTACGTGCTCACTAAGCGCGCAGTGTGGCGGTGGGAGATAGAGCGGTGGGATTATACCAATAATTCGGCGCGGTCGCCGCAGTGTTCTAGTATTACGCTCGTAGGCTCCTCCCACCGTCTCACTGTGCGCTTAGTGAGCACGTAGCGGTGGGACGTCCTTCTCGCCGCGCGCGCTTTCCTCGCGCGGATTCGCCGATCTTTTTTCGTTAATATCTCGGTAAATATTAAGAATATCAAAGAATGATACAGGACTTTTATGCTCAGTTTAACCTACTCTACTTGCAGTTTACGGGTGGACTTCGAATTATCGGACACCCTGTATATATACATACATACATATGCACACATACATACATTACCTATGTAGATTGTGGAATTTATCTAAAATTTGTAAAGTACCACTATTTTTTTTTAACTATATGTATATAACCTTTTAACAATATATAGTCAACTGTTTTCAAAGCGACGTAGGAATATGAGGTTTCCATGTATGCAAGCGCATAGTTTTCTGCGCTTGCGTGTCGCATCGCATGTAGTCACGTGGTCGAATTATTTTCGTGCTTCCAGCTTCTGTTCGTATCTCGTGCATTTTGTGGTACATATTTCGGAATCATACAAACAGTAAGATTCCTAACAGCACAAGCACTCCTGGGGATGTCTCCTGGACGTTGAGACATTTAGAGTACATTCTGAGGACGTCCCCAAGAGTGCTTGTGCGGTTAGGGATCTTCGATTACAGGTGCCTTTTGTTGAAAGTAGTTACAGATTCTGTGATAGTGTTCTTTACATCTTTGGTGAAATAATGTTTCTTTTAAAATGCGACGAAGACGAGTCATATTGCATGATAAATGATAAAGATGTCATTTTCGATCATGATACGGTACAGAAAGGAGAAATTGTTAAATTCTATTATAATAAAAAGCAATATACTGGACACGTCATTATGTTCTCAGGTTTGTTATTCTTTTGCTAATAATTTGATAAGCATATGTTAGTATCTGACTTAATTTTTAAAATTTAATATGCACGAATAAATTGTTTTGAATCTTCAGTTTTATTCTTTTTTATGTGTATAGATGATCAAGAGGCAATTGAAAAAGAGCTGAAGAGATGTAAGACAGAATATAAAATAAAACGAAATAGCAATAAGTCAAAACAGACCCGTGAAGGAGGTAACAAATTTGTCAATAAAAGGTAAATGATGACTGGAAAAAAAATAGAACAATACATCCTCATGTAAATATACATATACATATACATATACATATATATATATATATATATATACATACAGGGTGGCCCATCGAAAAGGAAACAAACTGAATAACTCTTACAAAAATGATTTTTCGAAAAAATGCAAAAACATGTCAATTATTATTGGAAGGGGGACATCTATTGACGTAAAACTCTTACCCTCAACTTCCACCCCCTAAGCGGGGGGTGGCAACCCTTAAAAATTTTAAACGAGAAGGGGGGTCGAATAATATATCATTGGAAAGGTCTCTCAATTCTCTATAATTCTACGTTTAATTTTTTAAATTTGATCGATTTGTTTAGAAGATACAGAGTGTTTTATCTAAAACAAATAAATCTTTATAATCTTTAACCAGGTCATTAATCGGTTGCAAGAGGTGTTCAAATTGTGTTAGTTAGCGTAGTAATTGTTTGAAATGTTGATAAAGCTTAAAGCTTTCAAGTTTTGAATTTATTCCACGTCAATGTGTATACTCCAATGTTTTGATTCTTTCTCTTTCTCTCTCTTTACTACTTTGCCTACACTGAAGAAAATTTCTACGTCAATGTGCTCCAATGTTTTGGTTTTTTCTTTGCTACTTTTTGTTACACTGAACGAAATTTAAACTTATACGAAGCCTAATCTTTCTTCAGTGTGCTTCGATAAGCAAGATCAGTACTTATCTAGTATTTGCGACAAGTAAATTTCATAATTCGTTGTTTTGACATTATGGTTTATTCGATTGCAGAAAGGATCGAAATAATTGCACTTTATTTTGAAAATAATAAATGTGCTAACAAAACAGCTGAGCTGTTCAATCAAAGGCATGCAAATAAACATGTCAATCGTAAATACGTTTTGCAGTTAGTGGCAAAATTTAAACAGACAGGATCTGTGGTTAATAAAAAACGGAATGCTGAAAATCGTGTACGATATGAAGCGGTGGAAATAGCGATTTTAGGCCATGTTGCTGCTGATCCTACGTTGAGTACAAGGCAATTATCTGCTGTATCTGGTGTTAGTCGAACCAGTATTCAACGAATTTTAAAACATCATAAGTTTCACCCATATAAAATTAAGTTGTTACAGGAACTTAATGAAGACGACTTTGACCGTCGGTTGCAATTTTGTGAGGTCATGAGTGAACGAATAACGAATAATCCAAATTTCCTCTTTAATATTTGTTTTTCTGACGAATGTTCTTTTTTTCAAAATGGTACAGTAAATCGCCATAATTGTCGCTATTGGGCAGATTCTAATCCAAGCATATTTTATGAAACCCATACTCAACACCCAAAAAAATTAAATGTTTGGGCTGGCATTTTTGGTGATCGTATTGTTGGTCCCTTTTTTCTATCTGGCAATTTAACTGGAGATATGTATTTGGAACTGCTAGAAAACATAATTGATCCAATGTTAACCAATATTATCGAAAATGATGAACATTATCTCGAAGATCAATTAATATTTCAACAGGACGGAGCTCCTCCACATTATACACTGTCTGTTCGTAAATATTTGGATCAAACTTTTCCAAATCGTTGGATTGGAAGAAGAGGCACTATTGAATGGCCTCCTCGTTCTCCAGATTTGTCGCCACTGGATTTCTTTTTATGGGGACATTTAAAAAGTAAAATTTATGAAACACAACCAGCTTCTTTAGAAGATTTACGTCAACGTATTGTTAACGAATGCCATAAAATTACTCCACAAATGCTCCAGAATGTGCGACAACGTTTTGAGCAGAATCTTTATTATTGTATGGAAGCTAGTGGTCAACATTTTGAACATTTGTTACGCTGACAATAGATAATAAAAAAAATTTGAAGATATGCAGATTTGTTTGTTTTAGATACAACCCTGTAACCCTGTAAAACACCTTGTATCTTCTAAACAAATCGATCAAATTTAAAAAATCAAACGTAGAATTATAGAGAATTGAGAGACCTTTCCAATGATATATTATTCGACCCCCCTTCTCGTTTAAAATTTTTAAGGGTTGCCACCCCCCGCTTAGGGGGTGGAAGTTGAGGGTAAGAGTTTTACGTCAATAGATGTCCCCCTTCCAATAATAATTGACATGTTTTTGCATTTTTTCGAAAAATCATTTTTGTAAGAGTTATTCAGTTTGTTTCCTTTTCGATGGGCCACCCTGTATATACATATATATATATATATATAACTTGATTTTATATATATATATATATATATATATATATATTATATATATATATTGCTTTTGTATTCTCCAAGAATAAATATTGAATTGTCAATTTTGTCAACGCCACTATACTTTCTCCTTAGTCGACATATGATGTAATCAACGACACTGTGGCTTAATTGAAAAGTTACTAAAAGCTTCCAAAAGTAAAGATAAAAGTTTTTGAAAATAAGTTAATAAGATGATACAGTAATAAAATTCAAATTTGTAGAAACATTTTAGATAATAAATTTTTTACTTGCTACATTTTTAACAAGAATATATAATACAATAAAGTAATAACTATCACTTATATTCTATAATCACCTGAATGTATAATTTGTCAATTATCAATATTATGACTGTTTTTTTTATGTACAGAAAACTAAGAACATTAAAGAGACTGTGAGCAATGTCACAAGTGAGAAAACTAAGAACATTAAAGAGACTGTGAACAATGTCACGAGTAAGAAAAGAAAAATGAATTTAGATGAGTCTATGAATTCGTCTCGAAGTCTTTCGACGACGTATTCCTCTGATGAAGAGATAAAAAATAAAAAAAGTCCTACGAAGGAAGAACTTTTAAAGTTGTTGGAAGACGCCAACAATAAAATTACAAAATTACAATCAACATTGAAAGTTAATTCATTACGTATGTATTGAAATATATTCTATAGACTTTTATATATTTTTTATATTTCTTTTTTTTATGTTTATAGAATATATAATTTGTTCATCAACTACATATAACTTTAAAAGATTTATTGTTTTCTTCTTCATAACTTAAAAAAAAGAATTAAATTATGATATTGAAAATTAATTCGAAATAACAAAACTAGTATCTGCAAATTTTAACATATTTTTGGTATGTATGATTTATTATAAATAATGATTTGTTTTATCTAAAAACAAATTTATAATGATTTATGATTTGAAAATCATGATATTCATAACCAATTGAAAAAACAAAGATTTTTTATACTTGATTTGTATAAATTTTCTCATAAATTTTGAAATATGCTTTTTTACCATTGTTAACATTTTTTCTATAAATACTTTTATTTTATACAATGAATTTTGATTAGATCCCATTAAATTAATAAAAATTGAAACAGAAAAAATGTATGTGTTTTATATATCATATATACTTCATTTGTATAAATATTATCAGATATTTTGAAATTTTTTTAATATTTTTAAATAAACATGACTATACTAAAAACATTTTTTGTATGCACTGGCTTGTTTTTATGAAAAATTAAAAATAATTTTATAAGAGAAATACTAAAGATTTTTACAAAAAGAATTAAATATAAGCATAATATTAAAAAAACAGTTATGAAAGTTGTTGGTAAATTTTTTCATTTATGTAAATATTTTTTAATAGCGAATAACAATGAAAATATCGAAAAAGAAAATGAAGAAACTGTTAGTGTGGCAAGTGAGGATGAAGACGAGATGGAAGATGAGTTAATAGAAGACCATCTTGTTGAAAACGCAAATAATTTGAGCGATCATGAAATCGAAAAGTATTACGACGATACACAACTTTTTGGCGCCGATTTGGCAATTGATCACGTAAGCTTTTCGTATTGCATTTTTTATAAAATATTTCATTGCATAAATACTTTTAATACCTTCTAATAAATATAGTATTCTGATACTTTATAACATATAAATAAATTAAAATAAAATTCAAACTGAAATTCAGACGAAATTTAAGAAAAACAATAAAAGTTTTTACAATATAATCAATATCCTTATATGATGGCAAGTGTATAAAACAAATTTAAATAACTAAATTAGCGATACCAGTCAAAAGCAGATGTTAATATTCAATAATAATTTTCTAAGTAAATTTACAAACATTTACAAGTTCTCTACAACTGCGCACCGCATGTTTTGTTGAATTTTACAACACAGCTGTTAAATAATAAAACTAAAAATGTAATATCACGAAATTAAATTGCTAAGTAATTTAATTATTTTAATGTCTACAAACATCTCTACGATCTCCCCATGCCGATTAAATTGATTAGCAATGTAGTTTCGTGATATTACATTTGTAGTCCTATACTTCTACTTAAGAGCTGTGTTTTTTTATCCCCAAAAACATGCAGCGCGCAGTTGTGAGGAATTTTTAAATGTTTGTAAATTTACCTAAAAAAGTATTATTGTGCACTGACAATAAGATTCGCTCTGGATTTATTTTATTTGCAATAAGTTGAAAAGGGAACTCCTTAATATGCATATATACCTTTTTATTATCTAGATGGTTTTATTAGAAAACGGTATTTATTGCAAAAGACGGATGCTAGAAGCTGCTCTTTCGATGGCGAAAAAAGCATCGCATCTCTCTCGGCAGTTAATACCTGCTGTTTTTAAACCCGAAGCAATCGTAAAATCAACGTTAAAAGGTCAAAGTCCCAGAGTGACAAAACGGCAAAATCCACCGATACAAGTGGATTGCTTACACGGTATTGCAAAAGACGCTATAATTGGTGTGTAAATTTCATATCAATACATATATTCAATAACAATATAAAAGTGATATTACAAAAATGTTAGGAACTTAAAAAAAATATAAGTTTTATATAAAAGGTTGTTTTATAATTTATAGATTTTTCAATGAAGTATGCTAGAATGAAAAATTGGCCTCAACAGAGTATAAAAGAAATCGAACAAGCAATGACGCAGAAAATCGGAGAACTAAAAAGACAAGCAGCAAGAAATGAAACTATTTAAAAATAACTTTTATACTATCAACTTTTATACTATCAACTATCCTACATTTTTATTTTTTTATACTTACGAAAGTATAGTACATACGGAATATTTCTTAATTTTTATTTTAATTTCTTTTAATCAAGCCAAGAATATTTTATGTCAAATATTATTCTTTTTTAATTTCTAATTTTTTTCAAATTTCATTATGATATAGTCTGTATTTAGTATTGTATAATTTAGCTATTTTGATTAAAATTTTTTTTTTTTAGGTTTTTGTGATACTACATTTGTGATACTACATGACTAAGCTGTAATATTACAATCATGTAATATATATTTTAATACCAAGTATGTTTATATAATTCAGATAGTATAAAATAAAACATATATATATATATATATATATATAAATTTTATAAAATACCCAAAAAACCCATAATTATAGTATATTTTTTATAACGGTGGCTACATTTGCTAGGATCTATTTAGATCTATTCATGTCTGAATGAATCTGATCAGATAGGGCCAATATTTTGATCAAACCATATCTGAGTAGATTAGATCTGATCATGTCTGTTCAGATCTCTTTCATTTTTTCCCGGGTACAAATAAAAGCTCTGATAAAAGTCAAGAGAACTGTCAGATGCCTTATATAAGTGGAAGTGCTAATGAAGAAAATATAAATGAAAGTACAGAAAATGAAATTGACAGCAGCGTTGGGTAAGTTGATATATATATATATATATATATATATGTATATCTTTATTTTTTAGCTTTTTTCATTCTACGTGTGTTAAAAATGGCACTTGTGTGTTATATCTTATAAAAACTCGTTTTAATACTGACAGATAATCATCTTTTATATTATCATATTTATTGCTATAAAGGTAATTTTTAATAATCGAAGATATACTGTTAGACTGTGCTATGTAAAAGTTCTTCGCCCTGATCGGAAAAGTATGAACTTGATTTGCCGTTCAAAATTTTGGAAGATTTCCGGAATTTTGACAGCAAATTGAAACTTGATAAAAAGTTTCAAGAAGACGTTGTAAGTTTCACTTTGTGAATTTAATTATTATGTTTCTAATTATAAGTTGAACACTAATATAGAATAAATGTTTACTAATATTGTAACATTGTTATTATAAACATGTAAAACTATTTTTTTACACACATATTTTTATTTATCTTAAAAACTAATAAAACTGTATTTATGGTAATTTTAAGAAATTTAATATATGGACATTAGTGGATTCAAAATATTCTGTTACCCACACAGTAAGGAACATTTTGAAACGCTATATGTCGAGGGATGTTATATAAAAGTTTACTGCTATTAAAGAAACTGCAAAAAAAACTTACTTTCCAGAAAACGACATTTTTTTCATGTATTCAAGGTATTTTTATTAAAATATAAACTATTAATATTCAATTAAAAGTATCCAAAAAAGTCTCTAATGTTAAAACAATTTTTAAAAAATAGGGAATCCAAAGCCCGAAACGTGGATATTTTATTTCGTAAAAATTTTTTTTTTAATCGTATATGTTTCGGTCAATATTATGATCATCCTCAGTACATATAATCTGAATAAATTAATTAAATTATATAATTGGAAAAACAGTTGTTCAAATTTACGATCATTAATGTTTATGACTTATTTGCTGCAAAATTATAATTCTGTAATTTTATTTTTGACGTCTGAAACAGTGAGAGTGGTTAGTTATTAAAACTACAAGTGTCTGTCAAGACTGTTAGTGGGAGACTGCTTTGTAATAGTTTTGGACGTCATAAAATAATAAAATTATAATTTTGTAAGTCGTAAACATTAATGATTGTAAATTTGAAAACTGTTTTTCCAATTATGTATTTTAATCAATTTATTCAGATTATATGTACTGAGGATATAGTTATGTATTGACCGAAACGATTGAAAAATAAAAAAAAAACTTTTACGAACTAATATCCATGTTTCATGCTTTGAAACTCCACATTCTTTTTTAATTGTTTTATTAATATTGAATTATTAAATTTGTGAGGGGCCTGGTTAATGATATATGTTATGTTAGTATTATCAAAAAGATATCATTTTGTCATCAACGATGACTGATATATATTTAAATTTAATTCCAGATATTATAGTTGCTGAATACAAAAATAACCATTCACAAGCTTCGCCAGTCACTGAGAAATGTATTTGCAAAAGCGTAGGCGCAGTAAATTAATAGCGCAAAAGATTGGAAGGGCCATCGGCTATTTAGAGCCAAAAAAGACAGTACAACAAAAAATACGGAGGATACTTCATCAGATAAAGACAACTAGATGTCTTAGCAGGTTTTTATCATATTTTATTGTCCAAATTTTTATTTTATTTTTTATTATACTTAAATTTCGATAATTTTTCAGTTAGTAATTGTTGCTAAATTATTTTTATATTATTTTTATTTTGGATTATTTTTATATTTTTAATATAAAATTATATATATTTTAAATTTTTAAATATTTTTTAAATGTACTTTTAATAAATATAAATATAAATACTTTTAATAAATATGTTTAAAAAGTAAGAACTTTATATTTTTTTATTTAAATATTATGTTTTTTTCGTTAATTTTCTTTGGTTATTTTTGTTAACGTATATTGCCGCTTATATATTATACAGTTAATATATGTTATATATTATATTTAATACATATTTTTTTTATCATATGTGTGTCAATAATACTTGTTCGTGATTTTGAAACTTACACACATTTTATATATTATATAAATAAATAAATATATTATGTAAATAAAAAAAGTCTAAAAATCAATTCTTTAACCTTCTTTTTTCCTTCACAGCCCTTATTGGAGCCTTATAAATGCTTTGATCAGGGCCTAGCAGCGCGTGCCTTATAAGACTTATACAGGGTGTTTGATAATTCGAACGTCAACCATAAAATGCAAGTAGAGTAGGTTAAACTGAGTAGAAAAGTCTTGTATCATTTTGCGATTTTCGTAATAATTAATGAGATATTAATTAAAGAAGATCGACCAATACGCGCGAATCTAAGCGCGCGGCGAGAAGAGACAACCCACGATTATTGTGTAGCGTTTGAGTGCGCGGGGAGAAGGAACAGCCTACCGAGAAGGAGAGAAAGAGAGAGGAGAGATGCAAACCAATGCGAGAGAACAATTCGGGGCGGTCGCCGCGGTATTCTAGTATTACGCGCTTCTCGCAACGCTTTGTCACGCGCCTAAACAATCGCGTAACAATGGTTGTGGCTATCCCTTCTCCCCGCGCGCTAAAATGCTAGACAATAACGGTAGGCTGTTCCTTCTCCCCGCGTACTCAAACGCTACACAATAATCGTGGGTTGTCTCTTCTCGCCGCGCGCTTAGATTCGCGCGTATTGGTCGATCTTCTTTAATTAATATCTCATTAATTATTACGAAAATCGCAAAATGATACAGGACTTTTCTACTCAGTTTAACCTACTCTACTTGCATTTTACGGTTGACGTTCGAATTATCAAACACCCTGTATAAGGCACGCGCTACTAGGCCCTGATCAGGAAACTGCTATCAGGGCCATATAGAACGTATCGTTACATTTTGGATCAGGCGCCTTATCAGGCTGCCTTAATAGAGCCTGATGAGGCAATAAGGCAAAAGCTAACAGGCCCTTACTAGGGCCGTATTTCATTTTCTACTCGGGAAATGACATCTTTTTCCTAGTTATTTATTAGATACATTGATCCTGTTTTACTTATTATTATATTTTATTATAAATATAATTTATATTATGTATTATAAGTATATATTATATCTATATATACACATGCCTAGTACTGAAAATCTATAGTATGGGTTTTCTAACGCATGCGCCTCAAACATACCATCAATGAAGTAGTACTACGGATGAAATGGGGTACCACTGATCCCCTTACATTATTTTGCAAAAGTTTTTGTAATTTAAGGAAAAATATGTCACGCACACATACATAAAATACATATTTTTCTTTACAAATTACAAAAACTTGTATGGAATTATGTAATAATTACATCTTATATACATATAAAATTTACACTTTTTTTAAAATTATGTACAAAGATATTGTGCGCACGTGTGTGTATGTGATTAATTAAAAGAGGAAAGGACACTAAAAGAATTTTAAACAAAATATATAATAACAAAATAAAATATTTTATTTGGCAGAAATATTACGGAATACCAACATTTGTTGCAAGGGTAAGGAAAACTGCCAAAAACCTTACCAATATTCATAAAACAAAAGTACATAAATAACATTCGAAATAAACTGTTTTTATAAATAATACAAACAACATATATAATTTGTTTTATAATATAATATATATATATTTATAATATAATATAATATAAAATTTAAATTTAAAAACTTATTTAATAATAAAATAAAACTTAAAACACTTTTAATAAATTAAAAAATAAAAATTATAATAACAAATAAATTATAATAACAATTCTTTATTATATTATTTAAATAATTTATAGTTATAACAAAAACTTCTTAAGTTTATTAAATAACAAAATTAAATAATTAAAAAAATAAAAGTATTGCACACTGCAAAATATATAATAAAAAATATTCTCTGGAAAAACATAAATTAATAATTATATGTATGTAACATGCATTAAAAATGACTAGATGTGAAATTCTATAATTAAAAATTATTATGCAAAGCAATATAAATAAAAAACAAAAATAAAATTAAAAAAGCAAAAATATATTAAGTACCATCAGATTTGCATTTTTCTCCATATAAATTTAATGCATTATGCAGTTCTAAATGCCTTGAGTCGATTTCAAAATTTGTACAATTAATATTTTTGGCTTGAAAACTGGACCGAACTACACAAATTGAAGACAATGTATCATTAGCTAAGCGGTTTCTTTTTTTACTTTTAACATCTGTTACGATAGAAAATATTCGTTCGGCCTCGGCATTTGAGTGAGGAAAAGAAAGAACTACTTCAACTAATGATTCTAAATTTGGAAACATCTTTTCCCCATCGAAATTTTTAAATTGAACTATGTTTTTCCACATTTCATCTATCTCTAAACAAGCCAATTCTTTTTTTTGTTGTTCATTAAAACTTGACGGTAAAATTCGCCACTCGAAAGCTAATTTTGTTATATCTAAATGTTTTACCCGATTCGCGATAAAAGTTAAATCTTTAATTTTTAATCTGCCTTCATCGTATAACGCAATTTTTGGATCTAAAAAACTTAATTGTTGGAAAAGTGTATCTTTAAAAGGCAAACGTTTAAGCATTTCTTGAACTGCAGTAATGTAAAACTCTAAACATTTCAATCTAATTTGTTGTGCATGTTCCAAAGATAATGTTTCTAAAAAGCTCTCACATTCCGGCCCTACATATATATTTTCTATATTTTGCAAAATATTTGGATCATTTATTTTATCATCTAAATTTGTAATATTATTTAAAACGTCAAACTTTATAAAATTTTGAGCTATTTGTTGAATTAATTGTCGACTACTCTCAAATAATTTGTGTATTAAAATATTACGCGATTGAAATAAAGCATTAAAAGAATTGAAAAAGTTTAATGAATATTTTAAAAACAGCATATATGCTTTCACTGAGTCATCATTCAAATACTCTAAAATATGTTCGGCAGATTTTACTTTATCTTCTACTGTTGCTAGAATAAAAAAATTTTTTAAAACTTCCCAGTTATCGAGAAGTCTAATAACACATTTGTGCAAACAAAGCCACCTCGTATCTGATAATTTTAATATTTTACATCTTTGAACTTCAAAAAAATCCTGAAATTCACCCAAAATTGCACATCTCTTCACACTGCCTGAAATATAAGTGGCAACGCCTCTAATCAAATTTTCACAAGTAAAAGGTAACTTTTCGCAAGCCTTGCTGGCTATAAGTGCGGATGAATGGCAAATGCAATTTAATGTTACTAAATTTGGTACTTCTATTTTTAATCGAGACATAAAAGAATTATTGCATCCAATCATAACGGATGCATTGTCGCTTGCCATTCCAATAATGTTCTTAATTGGGATTTCTTTTTCTTCTAAAAAGTTTTTAAATAGTTCAAAAATTTTATTCGCGGAACAATCAGTACCATCTAAAGGTAATAATTCTAACAATTGAGTTGTAACTTTTTTATTTAGAGGCGATACATATTGAACAAGTATACACATTACTTTAGTATCTGTTATATCTGTGCTTTCATCAATTAAAATGGAAAATCTACATGTTTGTAAATATTGAATAATTTCCTCAATTTCACGTTTCGCGATAACATTTTTAACAATTTTTGCACACTTCTTTCGAGCAAGTGAAAGATCTTGCACAACTTCAGGATCTATGCAAACATCTTTTATTAAAGGAATTAGATGATCCGCGGTATAAAAAGCTACGTTATGTTCTGCAAAAAAAGCTGCTAATTTAATTTCCGCACGTTTAACTTTATCTTTATGAGATAAATTATTATTAACAATATCGGTGGCTTTATAATTTAAAGAATTAATGTTTTTAATATGTTTGGCCGTCTGTGAGTGCTGAACTAAATCTGTTTTGCAACATCTGATGGTCTTATTGCATGCAATACAAAGCGCTTTATTTTCTATAGGATGAGGAGTTAGCCATCCTTTAAAAATATCTTCATCTAGCCAAGAATTTTGAAAATCTCTAATTCTACGTTTTTTAGTAACTCCTTTTCCAATATTATTATTCATTATAAAAAAAATTAATATTAATATTAATTTAAAAACAAAAATTGCACTCGTCCCTCGATTTTCACGGTCAAAAAACCTATCTCTCTTTTTAAAAAATTAATAAAACTATAATAAAACTAAAGTAAAAATAATAACTAAAATGAAATTGAGTGCATAAAAGTACTACATAATTTTGGGGATTATGCAATGTGAAAAAGAGATTTTATATAACGAATACTTTCGAAGGACAAGTAAACTAACCTTTTCATTGCTTCAGCCCGCCAGGATTTTCGCGCCCACAGCTAACTCTTGTTTACTGCCGATAGATACGTCCTTGGTAACGGTCATTTCGGCCGCGCATGCGTTAGAAAACCCGGCCCGTCTACCAACACTGGCTCGCGCGGCACTTAGCCGCGAACGTCGCGCGCTTCGCGCGCTCGCCGCGCGCGAAGCAAATTCGCTTATTAGTTTCGTCCGGTAAAATACCGGAGGCGGGCGGAATGTTCGCGAGCGAACGAAGGGCTCCGCCAAGCCCTCATCATGCTGCATTGCATCACCTGTGTTGCATGGCCTGTGCAACACAGGGGGTGTAATGCAGCAATGCTATCCGTGGAGAGCAGCGGCAGTGATGTGTGTTCTATCGCACGCATTGCTGTCGTTGCTCCCCAGTCACGCTGTACTTACGTCCCGCTATCATTACATTTTCGGACTTAGCCGCGCTCACGCGGAGCGCGCTAAAGTAGCGAAACGGCGGCGCTGCCGTTTTCTCAAATTCAAAAAGCCTGAGTCATCGTCCCCAATTAGTTTATCTATAATTATATTTATGTAAATGTATTTATTTAGACTTTTCCGAGCTTTTCTGGAGTGTTCTTTTCATGTCGTCATTTCCTTCACGAGGAAGTGACGACAGGAAGGAACATTCCAGAAAAGCACAGTATAAAAACGGAAGCAGAGTGGGGACGAGGGCCAGTCTGCTTAGACACGTTCGAGTACGACCCGCACTTCTTTTCGCTTTAAATTCACAGTGTAATTCGCACGCTTTTCTTCGAATAACTGCCGTTTATCCGTTCCGGCTTCGAGTTCGCGATAGCAAAGTCGCACTCTTTGCTACGTTAATACGCGCGCCGCTTTGGAGTCGCTTGCTCCACGCGTCGCGAACTCCGCACTTGCACGCGCCTCGAGTGCTTTCATCGGGTATCGCGTTCCTCGCGGACTCGCATTGTCCGCGCTGTGCGCCGCGACCTGAAAGTGCTCGTGTGAGTGAAAAACTGTATATACTTTTGTACATATTACTTTTATTTTAACTGTGACTTTGACTGTAAATATACTCTGTTAATTATTGTGCAAAACTTGCGTGTGTGAATTATTCTGTGTGTTCGTATCTTTCCGCCTCTATTTCCTCAAGGCTCCATTCCGTACCGAACACTGTTACTGTTACATATTATGACAACGTGAAATTATCGTTATTTATTATGTATTATTAATGTTAATTAACGATATGAATAAACAATTTAAGAAACTAAAAATGTTAGAAATCAAATAAATTTGAAATAAAAGATTTTTTCAAATAATTTCTCTTTCAAAAGACTGTTATTCTCTCTCATTTGCATCAACTATATTACAGTACCGATTAAAAATATCGTTTATGACAATAAGAAAGGTTATTTTAAATGAAAAAAGATGTACATATACTTGAATAATTTGAATAATTTATTTTCTTTTTTTATTTATCTTTGCAAGTGAATATTGTTTTATAAACATTAATATTGCAATATTTTATTGCATAATAAAATATAGACATAAATGCAATAAATTAAATATAACTTAATAAACTATTATCATACGTAGTATGAAACCGCGGACTACTCAAGCGCGTTAGCAAAGTTGAGCATATAGCGATAGAAAAAGAAAGGGGGAGAAAGAGAATATTGCCCGAAGCTGGCCAAGCCGTTCGACGACGCGTTCGGCAAAGATAGGACTTTTCCCCTTTCTTTAAAGGGGAAGAAAGAGACTGAATATTGTCCGGAGCTGGCCGAGGCTGGCCGAGCCGTTCGACGACGCGTTCGGCAAAGAAAGCGAGAGGATTATACGTCTATCCTCTTCTACCGCCCGACGCTGGCCGAGCGCTGGCACCCACGGACAGCCATCCCCTCTCCATCCCCACCACCTCTACAACGTGCTGTAAAGGTGGATGAGTTTGCATCACTGCCCGTGAATAGTAATATGAATGGAGAGCAATGACAGCAATGTGTGCGATGTAACACACATCACTGCCGCTACTCTCCACGCACGTTATTGCTGCATTACACCACCCGTGTTGCACAGGCCATGCAACACAGGCGATGCAATGCAGCGTAATAAGGGCTTGGCGGGGCCCTTTGTTCGCTCGCGAACAATTGTCTTGATTTAATTCTGTGACACTTCCTATGAAATAAGAATTATATAATGAATTAATATACGAATTTATAAATGTTACAGAACATTTATTATTTTTTATAAAAATAATTTGTTTGAAGAATTATTTTGTAGGTCTTACCTGCTAACTTGCTAATAAAAGCATAATATCTTTGTTCTTTTCCTTCTACATCATTCATTGCAGTTTTAACCGAATATAAAATATTGCTGTTGAAGTCTTTATAGTGCTTGGGAGAAAACTGATTACCTTCTTGAGTTTTAATTTTACGTACCAAAATATCTTCTACGTCACCATTGTAATATTTAACTTTGGCGTACCACTTTTTATAATCCGTGGAAGCCATTATACTAAAACTTTTATAACACAATAAAACGTGATATTAAACAAGACGAACTATTACTATTACTTTGTATTTCTCTTAAAGAGGAACTAATGTTTTTTTTTAACATTCAAATTCGACACAAATTAATTTAATTTTTGATGATCAACTTGTTTAGCACGTCTTCAACTTCTTTGACACGCTTGGCACGCTTGTACATACATACATGTTAACACGTAATAGCATGCGTTTTATAGTTAGGTTAAGGTCATCACACACAAACCTTCCGTAACCCGTAACACGTAACCGTGAAGAAATTGACCAATCAGCATTGAGTATTCCAGTTAGGCAATTGGAATACTCAATGCTGATTGGTCAATTTCTTTACGCCTACGGATTACGGGTTACGGAAGGTTTGTGTGTGATGGCCTTTAGTCTCTCGCGCATGCGGTATCAACACTATACGGAACGCCAGTGATGGGACGCCAGTCTTTATTAAATTATAAAAGTGGGTATTATATGCATTTTTTGGCCGCCTTTACAAATTATTTAAAAAAAATATATATACATATATTGTAATATATATATTAGTATGAAGTATAAGCAGTATCTTTTCAAAGATGTTCCTATTCCTCGTAGTACTGCACATCGACAGAAAAATAGGACTATCAAGCCTATTGTACAGGTAAAGTATAATATTTCAAGTAATTTGAAGTATATTTCTTTAAAAAAGAATTAGTTCTGCTACTCTTTTCTAATATCAAAAAGTTTTGTAAAAACTTTTTTGTAAAAAACAAGAATACTAATTATCTTTTTTTATTTCAGAAATGTGCAGAACATGATGACGAAGTTATATCAAGTGAAAATGATGCTTGCCTTCACAGCACTCACAATCCTAAGGATCTTATGAGTTTAATGGATAAGGTAATAATTTAATATGCAGAATAATAGTTTTAGATGGATGCATTAATGCACATGGATATATGTACTTGTTAACATGTATGTACACTCACGGTCATTGATTTGTTCCGTGACCCCTTTCCGCGGGGCAAGGGGAATATGGAGAATATCCATGGCGCCATCCAGCGGCGGCGACTAACCGTCCCTGATTTATCGACCGCTAGATAACATGGGTTAACAATACGCGACTTTTTCTTACAAAAGTAAATAAATGAGATGAGATGTATACATATATACATGTACATTTATACATTTATTTATTTTTGTAAGAAAAAGTCGCGTATTGTTAACCCATGTTATCTAGCGGTCGATAAATCAGGGGCGGTTAGTCGTCGCTACTGGATGGCGCCACGGATATTCTCCATGTAGCACTCTGCTGCACGCGCGCCCCGATTGGCCGGCGCGATGCTGCTGCTCGCCGGTCATAGCGCTAACGTCGCTAGTCACGCGCGCCACTCAGCGACTAAGTCTAAAGTCATTTTTGAGAACATTCGTTCTTAACGGTCGCTCGCCGAAAGTCGTCACGGGTGGTACGGAATAAATAGATCTCAGTGTACTTATATTTTTATAGAATTATATTTCTTTAATTTGTTGAGTTACATAGTTCTTGAGTCGGTTATTCATTCCTTTATTACTTCCCTGCTCCGATTTATGAAGCTCTCCGCCACATCCATATTCCCCTTGCCCCGCGGAAAGAGGTCACGGAACAAATCAATGTCCGTGAGTGTACAAGCACAGATTAATAGACAGATAGCCAAAGGTCCGGGTAAAAACGAGACCATTCGTCTTTGCTTTGATTACCGACCCATTTCGCCCCTGGTTTGAGTCCAGGCTAAAGATTTCGCCCCTGGTTTGAGTCCGGGCTAAAGATTTCGCCCCTGGTTTGAGTCCGGACTAAGTATATCCGATTTTATCGACCCAATTCGCCCCTGGTTTGAATCCAGGCTAAAGATTTCGCCCTTGGTTTGAGTCCGGACTAAGTATATCCGATTTTATCGACTCATTTCGCCCCTGGTTTGAATCCAGACTAAAGATTTCGCCCCTGGTTTGAATCCGGACTAAGTATATCCGATTTTATCGACACATTTCGCCCCTGGTTTGAGTCCGGGCTAAAGATTTCGCCCCTAGGTTCGAGTCCATGCTAATTAACTACGAGACGAGAGAGAGAGAGAGAGAGGTGAGAGATTTATATAATCTTCTCCTTCGTACGCCGTACATCGATAGCAAATATTTCAAGTGATCGGAGTCGAGAATACCGATTTTCTTTTCCTCTAGTTCAAAATTTTTCTTGTGTTAATAATTAATTAAATAATTTGTTAATAATTAATTAAATAATAAAGAAATTTAAACTTTTGTGGAAATTGGCAATTTGTTATTAATTTAAGATTTTATTGATCTAACTCTTTTATTAAAATTATTACATGTATGACTTTTCAACCTGTAATTTAGATCCTTTTTAAGTGACTATTTATTACAACAAATTGAATCAATAAATAAATGTAGCACATACACACACACACACACACACACACACACACACATATATATACATACATATATACATTGTATAATTGCGTTGTAATTATAATGTAATCATAATTACTTTTAATCATAATTATATAGTAATGCAATTAAAAGTAATTGCGATTACATCTTAATCTAGGGAAAAAATAAAAATAAAGAAACTTAATTCTTAAGTTTTTAATTACGTAAGTCTTTTTTTAGTATTAATCACATTAATTATATTATATATTATTTAATTATATATTATAATTTTTTAAGGTTTACTTACAATTAATTCAGTCTTGTCACTTTCGAAATCAAGCATTAAGCTTTGTTTTGTTAGTTTCGAAATAAAATACCAATATATCTATTAAGAAAAATATGTAATACTTGAAATGTGTATACTTACAATAAACAAATTGAGACAAGATAACAATTTTATTATTTCTGATATGTGTTTAACATCTCTAATACATTGTTTTTAATTTCTTTTTTTAAACCTTTAAAAAAATTTTATTAAAAATTTTAAACTATCTTCTAAACTATCTTTGATTGCTAAAAAGTTTATTAATTTTAATTAATTATCTATATTAAGAATTACATTGTAATTGTAATTTATATTTAAATTGTAGATTATATTTATAGTTATATTTACATAAATTATATTTATAGTTAATTAGATTACATTTTGTGTGTGTGTGTGTGTGTGTGTGTGTGTTGCAGAGAAATAAAGAAATAAAGAGGAACAATTTATCTTAATCGTAATTTTTTTATTATATTAATATTATATTGATATAAAATATTAATTATTTTTTTATTTTATTATTAATTAAAAATTAGCAGTTAAAAATAAAAACCGGCCCCCGGTTCCCTCCACGTCTAAAATTTTGATTTCTTCCTCTTCCTCTCCATTGTCCTCCTCTCCACCCTCTCCCTCTCCATGCTTCTCCTCTCCACCCTCTCCCTCTCCATGCTTCTCCTCTCCACCCTCTTCCTCTCAATTCTCCTCCTCTTCCTCTCCCTTTATTTATATTTCTTGAATAATAACTACAAAACATAACATAACAAAGCAATTAATTAATTTGTTAATTATTTTGATTAATTTAGAAATAAATGTATAATATAACTGCATTGAATAACATACTTACTTTTTATTCCTTTCTTTTAAATTTTTCCCTCCTCTTTTTTTTTCTCTCTTTTCTCTTCTTCCTCCTCTTCCTCGACGCTCATGTCTGACTCCTCTTCCCGTCGTCTTTCTTGTTGTTTCCTAAATTATTGTATACAGTTTACTATTATTGTATTATAAAAATATAGTTATAAAAAAGTGTGCACATTACAAAATTACGCATTGCTTTTTCATCATTATAAATCGCTACTGCTGCTGCTTTTCAGAGCCAGTTTGTTTTTTAATTATAATATATAATTATTAATTATTAATAAAATAGTATGATTTCCTCATAAACGAAACTTTATGAGCAAAATAAAATGATGACAAAGCAATGTGCAAGTTCCTAATTCACTACATTTATTTCCTTAAATGTTTTTTTAGGTAAATTAAAGCAAATTAGAAACTTAAAGAGCAGCAATCTATAATGATGAGAAAGCAATATTCAAGTTTTTAATTTGTATACTTTTTAAATTAAACTTGAAGATTACTGTCATATATATTTATATTTAATAATTTGACAAGTACTTAATTAAAAATACCTTAAATCTTTCAATTAAAACACATTTTTCATTGCATATTCATACAACTTACGTGAAGACTTTTTATTAAGTACTTATCAAAATATATGAATATGTACTCACTCACACGCACATGCACACGCACACGCACATGCACTTGAACATGCACATGCACATGCACACATACACAACTTTCTCTGTCATAAATCAAATGATATAAACAATTATTACTTGTTTATATCATTTGATTTATGACAGAGAAAGTTGTGTATGTGTGCATGTGCATGTGCATGTTCAAGTGCATGTGCGTGTGCGTGTGCATGTGCGTGTGAGTGAGTACATATTCATATATTTTGATAAGTACTTAATAAAAAGTCTTCACGTAAGTTGTATGAATATGCAATGAAAAATGTGTTTTAATTGAAAGATTTAAGGTATTTTTAATTAAGTACTTGTCAAATTATTAAATATAAATATATATGACAGTAATCTTTGTTTATAAACTAACCTTTTCTCTCGAAGTTCTTCCTCTCTCTTCTTCTCTCTTTCCTTTTCTCTCTGCTTCTCTCTCTCTTTTCGTTCTTCCTCCTTTTGTTCTTTCTTCTTCCTTCTCTCTTCTTCTTCCTGCTTCCTCTCTTCGCTTCTTCCTTTACTCATTTTTCTTTCCCTTTTTTGACATAAAAAATATACATTAAATAATATTGCACATTAGTTACACATTAGTACTGTTGAGATATTTTGTAATTACTACAAAATATCTCAACAGTATTAAGAAATGCTTTTTATATACAAAATACTTACATGCTTTCCGCTTTCCGTCCTCTCATCTTCAGATCTAACAATAAGCTTGGAGATAAGCTCAGTGTTTGTGAGACGCGCGGTCATCACATATACACGCACACCATTATTTCTCGCTAATGTCGCATTTTGAAGACAGCGTGGAAAGCGAGCTTTGTGATTGGCTCTTAAGGTGGATTCACCTATTCAGTCCTCATGAAGGATTCATTTGAAACTTTGATAGGATGTAGGAATAGGCGATAGAAATAAATGCTCAAAATTTAAGGGTCATCGACCTAAATAAAAAGTAATCGATGAAAATCAACATTTAACACAGGATTACATAGAGGTGTGTCATGTTCATAACGGTGGTCGTTAGTGAATATTATTGGTTATAAGCGACATATATCAACAAAAAAGAGTTATGATATAGAATTTGATCTGCTAAACATTTTTTCGTCAAGAAAATCATGTTATCAATCTTACAAAAAAGATATTCAGTTGTATATGATATAGAATTTGATCTGCTAAACATTTTTTCGTCAAGAAAATCATGTTATCAATCTTACAAAAAAGATATTCAGTTGTAAATGTGACCGTATTACATAACACGAAATGCTGAGCGTGCAACTTAGCAACGTTGCACTTTTTTGCGATTTCCACTATTTCGCCAAGTTTAAAATCTCTATCTGGTAAATAAAAAATAAATAAATAATAAAAAACACTTTTTGTAGAGTTTTTTTGCTATAATTTCTATGTGTGTGTAATTAAAATTAAATATCAGACCCAACTATTAATATTGGCCACGGTTTTTTTTAAATCTCTTCTCATACTTATTATTTAAATAAATATTTCAATTATATGGATATGTATTTTACATAGATGCATATATATATAAAATACTTAATGAAAAAATACTTTATTATAGTGTTTTGGAAAGCTCTCGAGATAAGCTAGAAGAATATCTAATGAAAAATAGAGGTTTCGAATTAAAAAATAAAAGGTGACCTTCACGTGACCTTCAAGTAACTATTCAAGGTTAAATTAATGACACCATCTTAGCTCAATACTTTTATGCACAGAATAATGAGAGGAACCAATTGGTGTCAAGAAAACACATAGTTGTTTTTAAGAAAAAATATGCAATTTGTAACTAACAATTACAACTTTTGTATACAACTTTTGTATACAACATTTTTTGATTGAATCGCATCTCTAGTTTTTAAATGGGGTGTACGGGTGATCTGGGACACCCTGTGTGTGTGTAATTATATATATATATATATATATATATATGCATTTATGTAAAATACATTTCCATATAATTATATGTAATTATATGTAATACATTTCCATATATATATATGACAAAAGGAGAGTAAATAATAAATGAATAATATAAATATTGACAAATATGTATGTACGTCTTCTTAAAACAAATCCGACATTAATTTTTAAAAATTACTTATTGTTTACACAAGGAAATTAAAAATAACACTAAATAAAATATTTGTTCACAGATTAAAAAGTAAAAAATACTTTTTATATTTACAAAATTAATATATATTTTGACATAATGTTATATAATAATGTTATACATTAATCATCAGTTTCGGAAACTTCGTTAATTCAACTTCATTGTAAGTATCATTAAAATGTTTCTTACGGCTTAAGACTTCACGTGAAAGGTCACGTGAAGGTCACGGCTTAAGACTACACTTATTGTAAATCCTGGCTTAAGGTTTTAGCATATCAGTGTATCTGTGATTATACTATACCTATTTCATGATCGTGATACGAATACAACGGTGACAAGTTTGGATCTAGCTTTTGCCGTTTTGAGTGATTATATACACTGTGTGTTACAACTGTTGTGTTGTTTGTAGTTTGTTTTTTCTACTTTTCAATATCTTACGATTTTTTAATCGTATTTATTGAAAAATTATTGTAAACTGTGTGATTGTGCTGTTGTGAAGTCTGAGATTGACATCATCCGTTCGCATCCGGGGGATTGTGTTTTCAATAAATCCAAATGGATAACAGAAGTGAAAAGAAGATAACGATTTTTGACAGATGTGCATATAAAAACTGTAGTAATGTCAAATCAAAGAACTGTAAACTCTTTCGTTTTCCATTGAAGACTGACAAAAGATTTGACATTTGGATAAGAAACAGTGGTAAGTAGAAATATTTAAGTCGGATATTTTTATATTTTGATAAAACTGACGTTTAGAAGATGCAGCTCCCATAACATCACCTAGACCTTGACGATATGTATGTTGTCAAGATCATCCTCATGAGTGATCTTTATAAGATTTTTGCCGTCGCTTGTTTTTTATAAAAAAAAGTTATTAACCCTTGGCTGGTAGACTATTTTTTGGCACCTTTATATGGTAGACATGGGTCTTTTACGTCCGACGCTTTAAAGAGTACTTGAAAGTGCTAAAAAAAATCTGAAAAAATTCATGGAGCTTCTTTAACTATCCTAGTATAAGGATCAATCGCTATATTGATGATTTATTAATTTGTTTAAACAATATATTTGTTTAAACAAATAAAAATGTGGAAAATGTACTGTTTTATTTAAAAACTCATAACTTTTGATCAAATTTATATTTTTAAAAATTTCAAAAAGGAAATTAAAGCTTAAGAATAGTACTTTCAAGAAAAAAATATTGCAAATATGTACCAATTAAATAAATGCTTAAGTTTTCAACATGAAAATCGCGTTTTTTCGAAGTACGTAAAAAGGTATTATTTACAATAAAATAGACATAATTTCATTTTTTACTCAATTTTATTCACACAAATTATCATAGACATTGTCTATTTTTACCAAAAACAAGAAAAAATACAAAAATAAGAAAATACAAAAATTATAAAGCCAAATTATAAACAATCACATGTAGACAATCAGCATGTAGAGTATCTGTGCTCTTCGCATACAGGCTTATGGCACTTAACGCAACACATATTAGTTTTTTGTCTTTCTTGACGTCATAAAAGGCGCAACGCTTTCTTTTTTCCAATTTCTGGGGGCCCAATGTACTTTACTCACCTTGTACTTTTGGCACTTTTAACTGGTAGACATGGGTCGTTCGTGCCTTTTCCAAATTTTGACTGGCTCATACAGAAGCTGTTTGCACAATAAACCATCGACATTTGGGGAGCTAGTAGTATACTAGTATACAATTTTTTTCAGCATAGTTTTGCCCCGCCCCTTACCCCCCCTCCCGAGCTAGCAAAGGAAAAAAGTTTCGACAAGGCACGAACGACCCATGTCTACCAGCCGAGGGTTAATAAAGACAGTTTAGGAAACACAGTAGTCTATTTTGAATATCAAAGTCAAGGTGTAGATCATCAGGTTGCTTTTTTTAACGTCAGTTTCATTGCTATTTGATGTATAAAATAAGATTTATTTATGTAATGTGATTGAAAAAGCGTGATGGTTTCTCGTATGTATATATACTGTACATTTATACTTAAACAGGAAATGAAAAATTATTAAAATGGTCCTCGGCATCAATACAAAAAGCAGGGTTATGCGCAGACCACTTTAATAAAAATGATTTTAAAAGCCGTACAAAGTTACATAAGAAGAAAAATCCCATACCATGGATCTCAAAGGATATTGGGATTTCTCCTCCTATGAAAGATTATAACAAAAATATTACAGAAGCAAGAACTATTGAAGAAATAGTACAAGAAAGTGTTGATCAATCTGATGATCGAAATGACACTCCGATGGAAGTCGAAACACATACTTATTCTCAAGTAGACGTTGCCATCCCGAAAGATAAAGTTGTCGACAAAATAAATGAAAAAATAAATATAACACAAAAAATCAGAACTGGAGAAATAGTACAAGAAAATATCATTAACTATTCAGATAATCAAAATAACACTCCGATGGAAATCAATACTCACACCGACTTTGAAAAGATATTGCTGAAACAATTAAAAACAATACAAATGATGAAGTTGCCACATTAACAATGACGATACCTGAAAAGTGTTATCCTTCAGGAAAACAACTTTTTCATAATTTCGGAGCCTAGACAAATTTTTATGTTTTTCTGAAAGCAATTTTAAAGAGACATTTATATTGGTCTAGAACAAACGCATTTGTGGATCACTCGAGAGTATGTGGCGATCGGTAAATGAAACTGCTAAATATATATTAGCAAATATCTCCAAAAGGTCTTCAAAATCAATTTTCCCAGAAATGTAAAATTATAGAGTGGCCTGAATCCCTAAACGCAGATAGCGATGTTCGATAGAATATATGTAGTGTAGTGTGAAACTATCATTATTCCTAACTAATGAAGAAGCGGAGAGGCTAGTCAGGATGGGAACTCTAGATGATCCACGAACTCGGATGGTCGGCGTCCTTTTCGTACTAAGTAAAATAGCTATTAAAAGCCATGTAAGGTACTTGTCGAGGTGCAAAAACATCTGCCTTAAGCTAAGGTGATTTTTAGATTGAAAAAGAGACATCTCACCATGAGTCGAACATTAAATATAAAAAATTACTAATTTCTGTATCAAATTATATTATTTTTTGCCAGTCATAAAATAATGTATCAAATATTATTATACTCAAAAAAATTTTATTTTATTTAAAGTAAAAGAAATTGCATTTTTGTCCCTGACTTTATACCGACACGATATATATCTACTACAACATTATTTATCTATATATGAATCTAATGGAAGAACTATCTTGATAATGTTCAGTTCGTCTTGTACATGTTCTAGATGCACAAAATTATTACTTATGTGACACAGCAATCATATAATATATCATTATACTACGACGTCTCGTTCTCAATGATTACATGTAGTAGCGCCAGCTATGCCCAAATCCACAACGTTTAGAGAACTAAAAACTTGAACCTCCCGCGTTCAGCGCCACTCCCTTGAGTGTGGCGGTTACCTACCTCATTGTTGTTCGTTGTGCCCAACGAAACACACGTAAGAGTACTAACGGGCAATATTTATTGGAATAAGTAGCTGCTCGGATTGAAAATGGGAAAGGATAAAAAGAGAAAACGTTCTCGATTGCTTTCGAGATCTCGTTCAAGATCCCCTGATCAAAAGCGAAGTAAATCTGACGGGAAATACGAGAAAATACAATCCCAACTAAATAACCTCACTTCTCTCATCAACGATCTGTTAGTCCAAAAGGACAAAGAAAACAACAGTGGTACAATTTCCACAGGTAAAAGATTTACTTTTTCCACACGAAAAAGTAAAGGCATTTTTCCAAACGAAATTTGCCGACCCAACAAGGGTATTAACTGCGAAAAATTGTGCAAAATTCCACACGAATTTGCAATCCCAAAGAGGGACCTTTCTTATGTCAAAGTGCAGTATATTTAATTATGGCAGACTCAATAAGGGTATTTTTAGAGAACAACAAGTTCGACTAACTCCACAAAAAAAATTGTGGTAAGTATGTGGTTATTCTCTGTTACAGGCGCCACTTCCAATAAGGAAAATGTTCCACACATTGTGGGACAGGAAGTAGTGACGGATACCCAAGATGGCGGTCGCAAAGACGACTCAAATTGGACGCCAACGTCTGAACAAGACGATCCTGAACACGATGGGTTAGTAGATATTCTCAACTTGTTGGGAGAGGATCCCACCACTTCTAAAGAGAACGCAGTTAAGCTACATCCAGAAGTTGTTAATCGTTGGAAAGAGATTATGAAGTCCGGCTTGCCAGAAGAGGCTAGAAAAGTTTTGCTAAAAAAATTTCCCCGAACAGGGGAATTGTACACTCAACCTCCAAAAATCAACGTAGAAATCATACCGGCAATGACCGAAATCTCGAAGAAAAGAGATCAACATTTTACCGATACACAGGAATGTGTAGGTACAGCTATTACATCACTGGCGGCTGCAGTGTCACTTTTGCTAGAGGATTCAGAAGAAGGCGTGGATCAAATAAAACTGATTGAATATCTAAGTGACACAGAGAAACTGTTGATCGACGTTTTCCGACAGCATTCAAAAGCCAGAGCGTCCTTCATCACCCCCATAGTAAAGAGGAATCAACTCAATTAGAGTTAGAAATTAAGAATTTACTACTCAAAAATTCAATTGAGGAATGCGAGCCATGTGAAGGACAGTTCTTGTCTCCAATATTTTTGGTACCAAAGCCAGACGGCGCCTTTCGATTTATACTAAACTTGAAAAAGTTAAATAAGTTTATTGACGCACCCCATTTTAAAATGGAGGACATCCGATCAGTAAAAAATTTGCTAATTCCAGAGGCTTTCATGGCAACAGTCGATCTCAAGGATGCTTATCTAACAGTTCCAGTCTCCGAGGACAGTAGAAAATACCTCCGTTTGGTTTTTAAAAATAAGCTATATCAATTTAGGTGTCTTCCATTTGGCTTAAGTGTAAGCCCATATGTTTTCACGAAGATTATGAAACCTGTAGTAAGGATTTTAAGAGAGAGGGGTATCCTAATGATAATTTATTTGGATGATATGTTTTTTACTGCCAAAAGAGTCAAAGATTGTAAATATAGCTTATTGGAAGCTAGAAGCTTACTAGAAAAACTTGGCTTTGTGATAAATGAGGAAAAAAGTTCACTAATTCCTTCAAAAAAGTGTAAATTTCTGGGCTTTACAATTAATTCGATTAATTACACTATTGAGTTGACTGATAAAAAGAAAATCCAAATAAATAAGTTACTAAAAGAATTTACTGTAGGGAAAACCTGTAAAATTAGGGAATACGCTCAGTTTCTAGGAGTTCTAAATGCTGCGTGCCCAGCAGTGGCCTACGGTCTAGTCCACTCAAAGAGATTGGAAAGAGCAAAATTTATTGCGTTACTAATGAATGACGATAACTATGAGGAAAAAATGTTGATTAAAGACAACTTAAAAGAGGATCTCAATTGGTGGAAAATTCACAGTCAAATCGGTATCAACCCAATTCGAAAGTCGAATTTTGTAGCTGAGATTTTCTCTGATGCCTCTTTGACGGGCTGGGGTGCATACTCTAATGATCAATCGGCCAGTGGCTTTTGGAATCAAAAGGAAAAAAAGCGGCACATAAATTATTTAGAGTTGTTAGCGGCCTTCATTGCTCTCAAATCATTTGCTCACAATCTACGTGATTGCGAAGTTCTACTGAGACTGGATAACACGACTGCTATCGCGTATGTAAATAAAACCGGCGGGGTTCGGTTCCCGTTACTGAGTGAATTGGCCCGAAAAATATGGCTGTGGTGTGAGGAACGAGGCATTTGGATATACGCGACATATATCGCTTCGAAGGATAATATCCATGCAGACGCAGCATCTAGGATCACAAATATGGACACAGAGTGGGAACTCTCTGATAAAGCATTCCAAAAAATCCATAATAAATTTGGTCCATTTAGCATCGATTTATTTGCCACTTTCGACAACAGAAAAGTCGACAAATTTTGCGCAAGATATCCAAACCCAGAGGTTTTTAAAGTAGATGCTTTTACTATGTCATGGCAAAGAGAGAAACCTTACGCATTCCCCCCTTTTGCTCTCATTTTGCCAACACTAAAAAAATTCATTGCAGAGGGAGTGGAAGGTGTAGTTGTAGTACCTTATTGGTCATCTCAGCCGTGGTACCCCCTATTCAAATTGCTGCTCAGAGGTTCGCCGATAATTTTTAAGCCAAATAAAAACCTATTAAATTCTCCTTGTAGGTCCAAAACGCACCCCCTAGCGAGAACACTTTCATTGGTGGCCGGGAGATTATCAGGAAAGCATTTCTAAATAAAGGACTCTCTGAAACAGCAGCTGAGTTGATGGTGAACTCGGTATCTTCATCAACCTTGAAACAGTATGAATGTTCTCGGAAACAGTGGTATTTGTTCACAAAGGAAAAGGGCCACGATATGTTCAACACGAGCACCTCGATAATAATTGAGTTTCTCACTAAACGGTTCCAAGAGGGTGCGAAGTATGGAACTCTAAACTCCGATAAGGCAGCAATAGCACTTATCACAGCACAGCAGTTTGCAAATGACAAGTTGATCTCGCGTTTCATGCGTGGTGTTTTTCAAAAAACGCCCTACAAAACCAAAGTACGAGACAACATGGAATGTGGATAAGGTACTTGATTTCATACAAGAACTTCCAAACAATGACTCATTGCAGTTGAAAGAATTAGCAGGAAAAACAGCTACCCTGCTGATCCTCACCACTGCACATCGCTTACAAACAATGGCCGCAATTGAGATTGATAATATTATCCTCACAGAGTCACAAATTGAAATTAGAATCCCATCTTTAATTAAAACTTCAAAACCTGGGAATTTTCAGCCCAATATGGTGTTACCTTTTTTGAAAGATAATGAGCGTTTATGCGTAGCCAAGTGCTTGTTGAAATATCTAGAGATAACGAAACCGATTAGAGGAGATAGCAAAAATCTGTTTATCTCCAATGTTAAACCACATAAACCGATAACAGCTCAAACTTTATCTCATTGGATTAAAGCCCTTTTGAAGAAGGCTGGAGTTGACACAGATATTTTTTCAGCATATAGTACCAAACATGCGGCCGTTTCCAAGGCCTTTAACAAAGGTGTCGATATCGATACTATCAGACGCACAGCGGGATGGTCCAAGAAGTCGGATACGTTCAATAAATTCTATAATAGGCCAATTAATACTGATAAGGACACTTTTGCATTCTCCATTCTTAAGTGATATGTATATGATACATTGTTTCCAAAAAAAAAAAAAAAGTTTTAAAAAAAAAAAAAAAAAAATAAAACACAAGCTCTGAAATTCTACATGTAATCATTGAGAACGAGACGTCGTAGTATAATTGAACGATCAAACGAGCCCGCCGAAGGCGGGCGAAGTTCGATCGTCATTATACGAAGACGTCTCGTTCGAAGATGATTACCTCCCACCCTTCTAAAACAAATAACATTAGAGGTGACTCGACTTATCTAAATTTCTTTTTCTGTTCCCCCAATGTACCCGTAATCATAAATGAGAAGTCATTACTTAACGATTCCTGTGTTAAATTTTTTTTTTTTTTTTAGATAATGATCTCTAAACACAATGAGGTAGGTAACCGCCACACTCAAGGGAGTGGCGCTGAACGCGGGAGGTTCGAGTTTTTAGTTCTCTAAACGTTGTGGATTTGGGCATAGCTGGCGCTACTACATGTAATCATCTTTGAACGAGACGTCTTCGTATAATGACGATCGAACTTCACCCGCCTTCGGCGGGCTCGTTTGATCGTTCAATTATGCGCTTCGGAGCTGATAAGCAGAAAGCCTTAGTTATCATCGTGAGTTACAAATTCCGGAGTCTCGTTCTAGATCCGTTATACGATGCAATTGTTAATAGTTTTAAAATTCAACTCACCAGGTGTAAACAGACAGACAAGAAGTTTATGCTAGTTTACGCTTTTGCCGTGGAAATATCAAAAAGCAACACTTACAAGAGAAACTTTTATCAATTCTTGTTGATTGTCAAAGTGCATAATTATTATTTCTTAAATTACAGTCGTAATTTATTGATCACGACTTATTAGATTATTAATCTCCTATAAAACGTCGACAGATATGTTCAATACGTCATCGAAATTTCAAATTTACAAGAAATTTATAAGAAATTTACAAGGACCCAAATTTACAAAAAAAGGAAAAACATGGAAGCTGTTCCGTGCTACAAATTTTGAATCGTTGATGTGTCCTTGTTTCACTTTTTGCCGCCTTCTGGGAATATTTCCATACAAGATCAACGTTACAACCGTCAAGACTTGCAAACGTAACATATTCGGAATGATTGAACGAAACTCCTTCTACATTTTCGGTGTTTTCATAATAATCACCACATCCATTATGAGTGAATCACGAATGCGTTTTCTTCAGGCCATACTAAAGCTTTCTTTAAAATTGCCCCCGGAATCATATCAGAATTTATCTAAATGGATCCATGTTAAGGATATTTATGGATTCCTTTGTTTAACTGTCGGAGGGTTGAAAATTTTCCCTTGGCACATATTGATGGCATTCGCGAGTTTCTTCAAATATACATCTTGTTGGTGGTGTTTCTAATGGAGATGCTATATATAAATTCTGTTTGCATATTAAAAGCTTGTTTCAAGCAAATTAACGACAATCTGCAAAAACTCGTGACGAACGATGAGCCATATTTTCTTAGCAACACTACCTATCACAAACAGAGAAATCCATTCTTACTGGCAGAGATTACAGCTCTGAAGAAACAACATCTGGCAATCAACGAAACAGTACAGATGCTAAAAATAGTCTTTAGTTTACAAATTCTTCCTTCAATAACCATGACCTTCATTGGAATCATCTTCACTCTGTACTTTTACTTAGTGCGAATACAAGGGAATTTAACTCTGAGCAATGAACAAAAACAGCTTTATTACACGGTTTTTGCTACAGTTATAATACACAATCTTGGAAAATTAATGTTGATAATATGGGCTTGCGAAAGTGGTAAGAATCAAGCCATGGAAATCAGTAGCACCATTCACGACGTGTTCAACAGAACCAGTAACAAGGAAATAAAATATGAGGTAGATTAAAAAGTAGTTATAGCTTTAGAAACATATTTTATATATTTTTATAATTATGTGTAATGCGTGTATAAATTGCAATTGTTATACATTCTAATTTACCAGATTTATAATTACATCTTTTAATTCTATACTTAATAACTTTTTTAAATGACATTGCAGATGCAGCTATTTTCCTTGCAATTATTGCATTGTGAAAATGTGTTCTCCGTAAAGGGAGTTACTGTGGATGCTACACTTCTCACCACGGTGAATGATTGATCATTTTCTTTCATTAAATAAATGTTGGTGTTTAGCTTTATCTTATGATATTGTTTTTCAGTTTGTAGGTGGCATCACTACATATATATTACTCTTGATACAATTTCTGTATATGATAAATTCTTGCGATGGTGTCCATTTTACAGATTTGTAATTTTATAGATTTAATAATGTAGTTAACAAAAATATATGTTAACAAAAATCTATGTATGACCAAATATATTTTAAATATTAAGTACTCTCCTCTATATTATTATAAGTATTATCATGATTATTATGAGTAGAATGTCGCAGTGTTTTATGCTCATAGAGATAGTTATACATTTTATGGTCAAAGCCCGAAACGCGTGTGCTCTTAAGATTGACTAGTCAATATTGCGGAGCAACCAAGCATATTGGTCAAAGACCGAAACAGTTTTATGTTTCGACTTTTAACTGGTGTGTTTTTTGTCAATCCTAGGAGTGACTAACATGTCAAGTCAAAGTTAAAAACTAAAAAGAACACTTCGAACTTTGACTAATCAAAAAATTCTAGGTATGATTACAATAAGACCGTCTAAATCCGATACTGCAATATTGGTCCTTTTGTGAGAATTATTAATAAATTATTTATTTTTCCAAGAACTATTATTGTAACATATGAAAATGTACTTTATATTTTTAGAGTAAGCATAATATCGATTGTACAATATTCAAGTAAACGATTAATTCTTCAAGATACTTTCTTTTTCTTCCTTTGACTTTCTGCTTTAAAAATTTTTTATTGCGTGTATAGAATATCGTATTTGATATCTCCATATAAAACGATTTTGAAAACTATTTTTATTTTTTACATACATTCTAATTTTTACTATGCAAATATTGGCAGTTCTTAATCATTTAATCCGCTATAAACATGGCTTACATTCCTATTTTTAATAAAAGATGATGGAGAAAGGAATAAAAATATAAAGAAGCACTTAATTTAATTAAAATATTATATAGCACGTATAGATTTACAAAATATCGTAAGATAAGAGAAAGTAGGTACATTGCTAATGATAACGGATCAGAAAAGTCTTACCATCAACCTAACAGCAATTAAATACAGAAAGTGCAATTATTTAATTGTTGTATAAAGTACGTATTATTTTTTGTCTCGTATAATCATATACGTATTTATAAAAAAAGAACTTTATCTAACTTTAATAAAAAAAGCTTTATCTTTATTTTGACTTAATTTTATATATAAAACAAAATTTTCTGTTCGTAATTTT
>CABEGB010001086.1:0-124632 GCA_901521435.1 Crematogaster levior
TAGTCTCAAGTTACTTTTTCTGCTCGAAGTTTTTATCTTTCTCGAGTCAATAAGCAATCAAAATTATTGTTTAATATTCACTGACGAAATAGAGTTTGAATTTTTTTATTTTTTATCTGAAATATGATAGTAATATCTTAATACTTTATTTATCTTTATTTATCACAGGTCTATTAATTCTTTTATTATTTAAGTAATGTGGTAAAAAGCGGAAGTTATAATTGTTCAAGTATTAATTTATAAATTCTTAAAAATAATTATTACTAATTACTAATAATATTTACCTTCGGTCGATTAACGGTACAGTTGTGGATCTATTATTCGTTATATTCCAAATATTATTTCAACAATGATTAAATTAAAACTTGTGGAGATTTTTGTGTATTCATTTTCTATCTTTACTTATTATTTTTGTTTTACTTATTTTATGGTAATTATTTAATATGTTTCTGTTAAGTTCATGTAAACGAGTTTCTTAGTTTTATGTACGCACTGCGCATCTATTAAGGTTGGTAAGATTGTTCTATTATTTTCATGTATATTGAACCTAGTTTGGCGGGACTAAAAAGACAGCTGAAGATCAAGAAGAGAAGATGACGTTGAAATTATGAGTAAAATATATAATAAAAGTTCTTTTACATTAATACCTTGATTTCTCTCAAGTCAATAAAACTAATTTGCGCAGACATATTGTTATAATAAAATTTTAAGCAAAATTTTCGGAGAGTTTATAGTGGATTCAGATGTTCAGGCGATAAAGGAATGCACCGCGTTTGCAAAATTCGCTTGATTGGGCATAAATTTGATTCCTTATGAAGTATTCACTTGATTGATGACGATAATTGAGACATTCCTTCTATATTTCAGTATATTTTGACATCATTATTATCTTTACATATTAGCGACAAGGTAAGCACTTGCGGCAGTCACGTACATAAAATTTTTATTGAACTAGCAGATACTTCCTCAAAATTATACAACTGTGGAGTAGGTACCGTTAATCGATCGAAGGTGAATATTAAAAGCAATTAATAATAATTAATTTACTTAAAATCAGATAAAGGTTAACCTAATTTTAATTAAATAAAATTATATGGTTTTTTTACACAATACGAAACTTTGTCTTAAACTCTATTTTTGTATTAATGAAAGATCATATTGCGTAAAAAGTAAAAATTGAATTGATCTTTACATCTCTCTACACCATACAACTTTTATTTAAAATAGAAAAATTTTTTGTCAAATTGCAAATTTTCGAAATATTTGCCTGTTAAGATTAAAATAAATGAACCCTTTATATTTAAATATTGAAATTAAATTGAATTGAATTAAATTACATCGAATTGAATATTTATTTTTGTATTGAATATATTTAATCAAATATATATTTTTATACATTTTATATTGTTTTATAACAATTTTTTATGCAAAATGTGCATTAAACATTTCACCTTGATTTTTTAAAAGTAATACATTTAAATTTTAATGATCGATCACATATTAAATTGCGTAAAAATACAATCCTGTATATGCGCGAATCCAGTCAATAAATGAAGAAACCCTAGTAAACACTCCAGGTAAATTGCTAGGGCAAAATGGATCTCCGTAACTCACAATACCGACTTGAAGGTCCTGCTCACTTTGTCTTATAACGAGAGGACCACCGCTGTCTCCCTAAAAATAAAGTATCAAAAAATAAAAATAAATTAATAGGAATAAAAAAACAGGCTAAATATGTCAACAACGAGCTAGCATAGCTCAATTAGATGACATTTAAATTAAAAAATTAAATATATCAAATTTATTATAATTAAAAACATAAGTGAAACGTTTCGACTTCACGGAGTCTTCATCAGCACAAAAAGAACGTTTAAATTAACTATAAACAATTAAATTCTCCTGTCAATACATTATTTATAACGAGCGGATTATATTTTCTAATATTTACAAGATCAAAAAATAAATTTACAAAAGACATACTTCCAAATTTTATTCATTAAAGCTGTCTAAACGATTAAGGATGATTTATATTGCGCGTAAAATTTCTCATTTATACTTTGTAATTTATTTTGTAGTTTCTTATTGTGTAATTTGTTTTATATTATTATAACTTCATTATTTATGATTATTTTACCTGACAAGCATCTCGCCCCGTTCCTGCAGCCGTGCAAATGTGTTGGTTGCTGATGGCCCAGGATCGCTTGCATACATTATTGTCTATAATCGGCAACGTGGCGTACTTAAGTCTTACCGTACCTGAGCCATACATCTGATTTTTTCCCCAACCGACTACATAAGCATTCTTGTTCACAAAATTTTCAGCGTAATAAGCAAGTTGTATGGGCTGAACAGTGTCTACAATAAGGAAATAATTAACAATATTTACATATTTATTGTAATTAATGAATATAATAAATCAACTTAAAATCAATATTGATGTGCATGATATATGTTCGTGATATTATTTTTGCAGTTTAATAGTTCATGGTTTATCGTTTTTTATAAAAGATTATAAAAGGAGATACACAATACGATTTTTTTATTTATCTCTTCTTTTCACATTTATAAAGCTATTTGTTATTAAAGTCGTTATTAATCTTCCGTATTTTCCTTTGAATAGTTAAATAACATCATCATACGAATAGGCGCAAAAGAAAAGAATGGAGAAATATTAATGTGAATGTGCTTACTGGAAAATGGAATATTTTGTGGCATATGGAGTAAGGCAATGTCGTTGTAACCCATTGTGGATTGCGGGTGTATAAACGCCTCAGTCGTAATCATCGATACACCGGGGCCTTTGAGATAATCATATTGAATGCCAGACTTGTCGATAACACCGAATACTACGAAAAATCTTCGTGGGTATTTTGCTACGCAATGAGCGGCTGTGAGAACCCATCTTTTGGATAAGATCGAGCCACCGCATTGCTCGACTATTCCGTTGCCAAACAGGTGATGCACCACTGCCATGTACGGAAAGTCTCCGACCCTCGCATAATTTCCGCCCACTATTTTTACTAGTCTCTACTCCGTGTATTGTTTTATTGGTGTTAATGTAACGAAAAAATAACATGACATTATTGTTGTTTTAATAGAAATATTATGAACAAAAGTCATATGTGGAATTACTTTTATTTTAATAAAATTTTATTTTAAAATTAAGTTATTTTAATTATTGTGTTATTGCGGTCATTAGATTTAAATTAATGATGCAACTATATTCAGATTTTATTACAAAACAAACTTTCATCTGGTGTAGGCAAAAATAACGTAAATTTACAGCAAGCGTAATCATAAATTGTATGTTGATAAATTAACTAAAATTTTTAAATTTTATTTTTGCTCACCGTAATTATACGCATCATTAATGACACACGGGATAATCGTACATGACGTTTCTAGATGATGAACTCAGGGTGATAACTATAAGTATATTGACACACATGTCAAACTATTTGCGCAATACACAGAAATATCTTTGTACTTTCCAGACCCATGATAAATTTGTTTATTCGCACCGTTCATCAATGATATAATAATTCTAAATTCAATTTCTCTTTGATTTTCAGTATTCATACGCTTTGAAAAAGAGAATCACTGATTTTGAAGAATAGTTCTGTTTTTATATACTCTTTCAAACCATCTTTTAGAGTGATGTTAAGTGTCTTTTATTGATAGGATTCTTTTATCTTGACGTAAATGTTGTCTTTTGTTCTAAAGTTCTTTTCTAATGCTACCGTAATGTTTCTTTGTCAGCGTGTGTGAATATGATTTCTGGATGTTTTCTTTTAAAATCAACATTAACTTTAATAAGTTTTATGTGTTTTTTTGATGGACTAAATGGACTTTTGTCTGAAATAAAATACGTTGGATTTTAAAAGAAAACATCCAGATATCATATTCTCCCTAACAAAAGAAGCGTTACGGTAGCATTAGAAAAGAATATTTTAGAAGACAACACTTACGTCAAGATAAAAAAAGAATCCTATCGATGTATGGAAAAGACACTTAACATCATTCTAAAAAAAGATGGTTTAAATAAAGAGTACATTAAAAAAGCAGAACTATTCCGGGAAGAGAAGGTGAGTCTCTCTCAAAGTGTACGGATTACCGAAAGTCCATAAAGAGATATTGAGTTTTAAGATATTTCCTGCATTCAAAAGGAAAAGGCAGTGGACCCCAAACTGGGCTGAGTAATGATATCTTATTTAAACAACGTTTATTGCACGTCGACGTTCTGACCTTTGATTTAGGTCCTTCCTTTCAAGAATATCTATAAATAATCTATAAAGAAGTTGCAAAAGACATAGAACGTATTTTAAACAAAATTTAAAAGTATTGTACTCCATCAGCACAAATTAGATATCATAATAAAGAAAAGTGGAAAGATTACTAATTTAGTATTCAAAACCAAAGTCAGAACTTGTATATAACAGGATTGATTGTTCAATTGTGACGTGTTGTACTGGACAGACAAAACGGCATCTTATGACCTTGACTAAATGAACACCAATGATATCAAAAAAACCATATCGAATCACCTCCAAAGTTAGTGTTAGTTAGAACATCTCTTGATGACTTTGATTGGGATCTCTGGTGAATCATAAAGAAACATATATAAAGCAAAAGCAGCAGAAATAGTTAGAGATGCTTCTTTATTAAAAAAGAGCAATTTTGCTATTAACTCCCAAAAGATACGGAGAATTTAACTGCTATATACAACGGTCCTTTTTCAAACATTTTATAATTTCTTTGACTTTTTTCAGTTTTTATTTATTTATTTTTACATTTTATATTAAAAGACATGATTTATATACTTATACACTTCAAAATGGTTTTGTTTCTATTTTATACATATTTCTTTCTTTACATATTGGCTATGATTTTCTTCACAATTTTTTGCTGTTCTTTTATTTATTTATTACAAGTCAGTCCTTTGACTGTGAAACTCATGCTCTTTCTCAGTCCGTCTTCGCTGTCATCAGTACAGACGTGTCACTGCCATCTGCTCAATTCCTTTACTTATGTTCTGTGTTGCAATCTACGGTTAACTTGCTTTTTTATGTACATTGACATTCTAACATGTAAGTCGGAATTTTGGGTTGTGTGTATTATTTACGCTCCCAAATTGTATTATTCCAATGTATCATATTTATAGATATTCTTGAAAAGGACCTAAATCTAAGGTCGAAACGTCGACGACACAATAAACGTTTAAATAAGATATCATTATTAGCCAGTTTGGAGTCAGTTACTGCCTTTTCCTTTGAATTTATCATAAAGTCCATAAAGAGATATTGAGTTTTAAGATATTTCTGTGTATTGTAATCAGTTTGACAACATGTGTGTGTTAATATACCCACAGATCGTCCTAAGTTCATCATATCTTAAAACATCACACATTTATCTATGTCGTTATTGACACGGATAGTTACGGTGAGCAAAAAATAAAAATTTTTAAATTTTGTTAATTTTATCAACATACACTTTTACGCTTTGTTGTAAATTTACATTATTTTTGCCATTAGTAACAAAAGTTTGTTCTGTAATAAAATTCAAAGATATTGTGTCATTAATTATAAATCTAATGACTACAATAATATAATATCTAAAAATTTATTTAAATAAGATAATTTATATATGACTTTTGTTCATATAATACTTATTAAAAGGACGATAAAATTCGGCTATTTTCTTTTACACATATCAATATTTACACTAACATTTTTTTTTGAAACGACAGACGAGTAACGATTAAAAATAGCGGCGAACGTAGAATGAGTTTTGAATGTCGGAGACTTTTCGCTACGGCAGTGGTGCATCAACTTGGGGCAAACGGATTAATCGGGAAAATGCAGTACTGATCTTATCCAAAAGATGGGGTTCTCGCAGCTGGCTATTGCGTAAAGATACCCACAAGATTTTTTTCGTAGTATTTGGCAACATTGACAAGTCCCAGGTATTCAATAATGATTATCTTTATAGTCCCGTGTATTTCGATTATGACTGCGGCATTTATACACCTGTAATACGCAGAGAGTTAAGCAACGGCCATTGCCTTTACTCCATATGCCACAAGATCCCTCCCTTTTTCCAGTAAAGCGTACAGACATGTACATTAATACTTTTCCTTTTTTGAACCTATTTTCGTATGATGAGATGTTATTTAACTATTCAAAGGAAAATACACGAAAGTTAATAACGACTTTGAATAAACAAATAGCCTTTACAAATATGAAAAGAAGAAATAAAATAAAAATCATATTGTGTATCTCCTCTATAATCTTTGATAAAAAAATACCACAAACTATTAAACTGCAAAAAAAAATATTACAAAACGTCAATATTGATGATTTATTTTATTTATTAATTATAATAAATATATTAATTATAATAAATATAAATAGTGTTAATTATTTCTATTTTAGGGTATTGTTCAGCCCATAAACTTGCTTATTACACCTTGTTAGGTAAAATAATTATAAATAATGAGGTTATAATAATACAAAACATATTACACTATAAGAAACTACAAAATAAATTACAAAGTATAGAGACATTCTGAATATGAATCATCTTTAATCATTTTAGGCAGCTTTAATGAATAAAATTCGAAAGTAAGTCTTTTGGTAAATTTATTTTTGATCTTATAAACATTAGAAAATATAATCCGCTTGTTATAAATAATAACAAATCAATAAAGTAAACAGACCAAATATGTCAAGAACGAGCTAGCAATTATGTTAGATGATATTCAAATTAAAAAATTAAATATAACGAGTTTATTATAAATAAAAACATAAGTGAAACGTTTCGACTTTACGTAATCTTCAGAAGCATGCAAAAAGAACATTTAAACTGCAAACAATTAAATTCTCCTGTCGATAGATTATTTATAATAAATTCGTTATATTTAATTTTTTAATTTGAATGTGATCTATTTGAGCTATGCTAGCTTGTTGACATACTTGACCTGTTTTTACCCTATTAATTTGTTTTTTTAATACTTTATTTTTAGGGAAAGGCCACGGCGGTGGCCCTTTCGTTATAAGACAAAATAGACAGGACTTTCAAGTTGGTATTGTGAGTTACGGCGACGCATTTTGCCCTAGCAATTTACCTGGAGTGTATACTAGCATTCCTTCATTTATGGACTGGATTCACGCATATACAGGATTGTATTTTTACGCAATTTAATATATGATCAATAATTAAAATTTAAATGTATTACATTAAAAAATCAAAATAAAATTTTTAATTTTGCATTAAAAATTGTTATAAAACGATAAAAAATGTATATGTGTAACTGTCGCAAATGCTTGCTTTGTCGCTAATATATATGATGATAATGAGGTCGAAATGTAATAAAATATAGATGGAATGTCTCAATTATCATCATCAATCAAGTGAATAGAGAATCAAATTTATTCCCAGTCAAGCGATTTTTGCAAACACGGTGCATTCCTTTATCGCCTGAAACCACTGTATACATAAACTCTTTGAAAATTTTGCTTAAAATTTTATTATAAGAATACGTCTGCGCAAATCAGTTTTAATTTAATTAACAGAAGAACTACATTTGTCTCAAGAAGAATATATAGACAAAAACGCCTGTATCAAACCAGCAAAATCTCAATGAATATAAGGATTCTCCATCAGTAGACAAATTATGAGGCTCGTTGGAAGTTTAATGTATCTCGCAGTGAGCACAAGACCGGATGTTTTATTCGCGATGTCGCACTTTCACAGTATTGTAAAGATCTAAGGAAGATTTACTTAGAAGCAGTAAAAAGAGTTTATCGATATATAAAAGGAACCAAAGGGTACGTTTTAAAATTCGATAGACGAAGATTAGAACTACGTACCGATGGAAGCTGGAATACTACAGCAGATGCTAAATCTTATGTTGGATACGTAAAAATGGGCAACAATTTGATATGCTGGAGAAGTCGAAAGCAAAGCCTAGTGACAATGTCTACATGTGAAGCTGAACTCATTGCTATTTGTGAAGGAACAAGGGAGATTGTATGATAATTTGTTAAGCAGTCTGAATATTTCAGGAAAACCGGAGATTCCGTTACTATACATACGGATAACAAAGCGAGATAGGATTCAAAAAAATAATATAACTAATAAGTAATAGAACAAAGCATGTTAACAGAATTTATTATTTTATTCGAGATGAGGTAAAAAAATAAAAGATTAGATCTACTGCATATTCTCACCGAGCATATGAAGGCTGATATCTTAACAAAAGGATTACCAAATGATAAGCATTTATTTTGTACTAACAGTTTAAATTTGCAAGTTGAGCAAATAAGTGGCGTTCCAAACAGTGGAATTGAGAGATATTTGTCCATGCACCGATAAGTTGATTGTCGAAGAAAGGATAAGCGAGGACATTAACAGGATTAGCTGATTTTCATTTTTCTTTGGGTTGTTGCGCCCTCCTGGTACGGTCACGAACGCATCATCGATGTATGCTCTCGAACACATCATTGATACTTTGTATCTTTTGTAAAATATAATTAAGTGTATTATACCAGAAAAGTTCCACAATGCTTACTAACCTCCAACAATAATTAATTTACTAAAAATCAGATGAAGGTCAACCTAATTTTAATTAAATATTAGGTGTACAAAAAAGTTCTGAGCTTTTTTTTGTAAAATTCAATCTTTATTCAAAAACAAATAAAAAAATATTAATAAGCGAAATATTCCCCGTTTTGTATCAACGACCATTTGCCATCTTTCGGGTAGTTTGCGAATTCCTTGACGATAGAAGCTCAGCTTCGAAGCGATAAAGTCATCATGCATTTTCGTATCTCTTCAAATCTCACGAAATGTGTATCAGTCAAATGATGCTGCAGCGACCGGAATAGGTAGTAATCGGAAGGCGCCATGTCTGGGCTATACGCCGCGTGCGGAAGAAGTTCCCAGCCTAACGCAAAGATATGCTCCTGAGTCACTTTCGCAACATGTGGTCAAGCATTGTCATGAAGCAAGATCACTTTACGACGTCCTTGACCAGTAAATGACCTCTTTTCTTCTAATGCATCGCTCAAATTGGTCAATTGGTAGCGGTCTGCCGTGATTGTTTCACCCGGTTGTAACAACTCGTAATACAACACACCTTTCCAATCCCACCAGATACAGAGCAAAACCTTCTTGGATATTGGGCTTTGGCGTCAATGTCAAAGGTTGACCAGGGTCGACCCATGATTTTCTACGTTTAAGGTTATCATAAAGAATCCACTTTTCATCGCCTGTAATGATTTTGTGCAGAAAATCTTTTTTCCGGAACTTTGAAAGCAAAGTGAGTGCAGTGTCACGCCGTCGATTTTTGTTGTCTTCGGACAATTCATGCGGAACCCATCTGCCTTTCTTCTGAACCTTTCCCATCGTATGTAAACGTACGGAAATGGCTTGCTGCATAACGCCAAGCTGTTCTGCAAGCTCCTTTTCAGTTTGCGCAGAGTTTACATCCAGCAGTGCTTGCAAATTAAATTAAATGTATTGAATTAAATTGAATTGAACAAATATTTCTATACATTTTATATTGTTTTATAACATTTTTTAATACAAAATGTGCATTAAACCTTTTATCCCAATTTTTTAATACTAATACATTTGAGTTTAATTATCGATCACATTAAATTTATGTACTATAGTTTCGTAAGTGCGCGAATCCAGTCTCTAAATAAAGAAACTCTAGTAAACACTTTAGGTAACTTGAAAGAGCAAAATATGTCTCCGTAACTCACAACACCGACTTGAAGGTCACGGTGATTTTGTGTTACAACGAGAGAGCCACCGCTGTCTTCCTAAAAATAAAATATCAAAAAATAAATTTACAAAAGACATACTTCCGAATCATTAAAGCTGCCTAAAGCGGATGATTAAGAATGATTCATATTGCGCGTTAAAGTATCTCTCTCACACTTTGTAATCTATTTTATACTATTATAACTTTATTATTTAAGATTATTTTACCGAGCCAACTTCTAGTCCCAGTCCTGCATACGTGCAAATGTGCTTGTCGCTGATGGGCTTACAAAATTGCTTGCATCATTATTTTCTATAATCGACAATGTGGCGTACTTAAGTCTTATCATATCCGAGTTAGTCATTTGATCATTTTCCCAACCAAAATTATATGAGCACTTTTTTTCACAAAATTTTCAGTATAATAAGCAAGTTGTATGGGCTAAATAGTGTCTAAAATAGGGAAATAATTAACAATATTTACATATTTATTACAATTAACGAGTATAATAAATTAACTTAAAATCAATATTGATGTGATATACGTTTGTAATATTTTTTTGCAGTTTAATAGTTTGTAGTTTATCATGTTTTATGAAAGACTATAAAAAGAGATACACAATATGATTTTTTTATTTTATCGAGTCTTTTTTCCACATTTGTGAGGCTATTTGTTATTCAAGTCGTTATTACTTTCCGTATATATCCGTTATTATTTTCCGTTGTTAAATAATATAATAATGTCGACATATGAATAGGCGTAAAAGAAAAGAAAGGAGAAATATTGTGAAGATACTTACTGGAAAAGGGGATATCTTGTGGCATATGGAGTAAACCAATGTCGTTGTAACCCTTTGCGTATTGTGGGTGTATAAATGCCTCAGTCGTAACCATCGACACACTGGGGCCTTGAAGATAATCGTATTGAATGCCAGACTTGTTGACGATACCGAATACTACGAAAAAGCTTCGTGGGTATGTTGCTAAGCAATGGCCGGCTGTGAGAACCCATCTTTCGGATAAGATCGAGCCACCGCATTTCCCGACTAATCCGTTGTACAAGAGTTGATGCACCACTGCCGTGTGTGGAAAGTCTCCGACTCTCGCTAACTTTTCGCCCACTATTTCAGTCTTTACTCCATCTATCGTTTATGAAATATGTTAGTGTAACGAAAATAACAAGACGATCATCGATTTAATAGAAGTATTATGAACAAAGTCATATATGTGAAATTACCTTATTTAATTAAATTATTTAGTTATTGTAAATATTATGTTATTGTAAAATTATTAGGTTGCAAATTAATGACGCAACTATATTCCAGTTTCATTACAGAACAAACTTCCATTTAATGTAGACAGAAATAATTTAAATTTACAGCAGGTGCAGTCATTAAATTGTATATGTTGCATAAAATTAAAACTAAAACCGTGCGAAACCGTAGACACCCGCACGGAATGGGGGAGTTCCAGGTTCGAATCCTGGCTGAGGTAATATTTTTCGCAATAAATTATTTATATGTAGGGGATGGGGGGTCTTATTAACACCAACATTTGAAATCAAATTGATTTTAAGTTGGTGATTGTGGTTGCGTTTAAAAGGGCGACAGTGTCGACGCGCAACTTATGTTTAATTGTGTACTGTGATTTTCGCAGATTATTGATTGGCCAACAAAGATCTTGGTGTGACCGTAAAAAGGCAAGTTAAAGTTTGATTCTTACTATTTAGTAATACGCGGTCATGATTGTATTGATTGTTTATTGTTTAAAACTATAATTTTTTTAAATTTTTATTTTTTCTCGCCGTAATTATGCGCGTCATTAACGGTAACATCGGGATAACATCGGGGTAATCGGGGTATGTGAGGTTCCTAGATTTGACAAGCTCAGGGCGATGAGTATATTGACACACACACATGTTGTCAAACTGATTACAATACACAGAAATGTAGAGATGTAGAAATCTTTTCTTCGCCAGTGATGATAAATTCAAAGGAAAAGGCAGTAACTGACTCCAAACTGGCTGATAATGATATCTTATTTAAACGTTTATTGTGTCGTCGACGTTTCGACCTTAGATTTAGGTCCTTTTCAAGAATATCTATAAATATGATACATTGGAATAATACAATTTGGGAGCGTAAATAATACATATGAAATTCACGACTTACATGTTAGAATGTCCAGTAATACATAAAAAGCAAGTTATGTCGTAGATTGCAACACGAACATAAGTTAGGAATTGAGCAGATGTGAGTGACGTCTGTTGCTGATGACAGCGAAAGACGGACTGAGAAAAACGAGTTTCACAGTCAAAGGGACGACTTGTAATAAATAAATAAAAGAAAAGAACAGCAAAAAGTACGAAGTGTATAAGTGTGAAAATCATGTCAATAATATGAAAAGTAATAATAAATAAGTAAAACCAGTACGAAGTGTATAAGTATATAAATCATGTCTTTAATATAAAATGTAAAAAATAAATAAGTAAAAACTGAAAAAAGTCAAGAAATTATAAAATGTTTAGAAGACCGTTGTATATAGCAGTTAAATTCTCCGTATCTTTTTGAGAGTTAATAGCAAAATTGCTCTTTTTAATAAAAAGCATCTCCGCTATTTCTCTTTTCTTTTTATATGTTTCTTTATATAAAATTCTGGGGTGATCCCAATCAAAGTCATGTCCAAGAGATGTTCTATGCTTACTAACTACAGAGTGATTCGATATAGGTTTTTTGATATCATTACGGTGTTCATTTAGTCGAGTCATAAGATGCCGTTTTGTCTGTCCAATGTAACACGCGTCACAATTAGAACAATCAATCTCGTATACAAGTTCTGTTTGTTTAAGAATACTAAGTGTGTCTTTCCCTTTCTTTATTATGATATCTAATTTATTGCTGATGGAGTACAATACTTTTAAATTAATTTTGTTTAAAATACGTTCTATGTCTTTTGCAACTTCTTTATAGATTATTTATAGATATTCTTGAAAAGGACCTAAATCTAAGGTCGAAACGTCGACGACACAATAAACGTTTAAATAAGATATCATTATCAGCCAGTTTGGAGTCAGTTACTGCCTTTTCCTTTGAATACACAGAAATATCTTAAAACTCAATATCTCTTTATGGACTTTCGGTAATCCGTACACTTTGAGAGAAGAGACTCACCTTCTCTTGACCGGAATAGTTCTGCTTTTTTAATGTACTCTTTGTTAAACCATCTTTTTAGAATGATGTTAAGTGTCTTTTCCATACATCGATAGGATTCTTTTTTATCTTGACGTAAGTGTTGTCTTCTAAAATATTCTTTTCTAATGCTACCGTAACGCTTCCTTTGTTAGGGAGAAGGGAATATGATATCTGGATGTTTTCTTTTAAAATCCAACGTATTTTATTTCAGACAAAAGTCCATTTAGTCCATCAAAAAAACACATAAAAACTTATTAAAGTTAATGTTGATTTTAAAAGAAAACATCCAGAAATCATATTCACACGCGCTGACAAAGGAAACATTACGGTAGCATTAGAAAAGAACTTTTTAGAACTTAAAAGACAACATTTACGTCAAGATAAAAAAGAATCCTATCAATAAAAAAGACACTTAACATCACTCTAAAAAGATGGTTTGACAAAGAGTACATATAAAAAACAGAACTATTCCCGTCAAGATCAAGTGATTCTTTTTTCTCAAAGCGTACGGATTACTGAAAATCCAAAAAGAGAAATTGAATTTTAGAATTATTATATCATTGATGAACGGTGCGAATAAACAGTTTATCATGGGTCTGGAAAGTACAAAGATATTTCTGTGTATTGTAATCAGTTTGACAACATGTGTGTGTCAATATACTTATAGTTATCACCCTGAGTTCATCACATCTAGAAACGTCATGTACGATTATCCCGATATTGTCGTTAATGATGCGTATAATTACGGTGAGCAAAAATAAAAATTTAAAAAAATTTTAGTTAATTTTATCAACATACAATTTTATGATTACGCTTGCTGTAAATTTACGTTATTTTTGCCTACACCAGATGAAAGTTTGTTTTGTAATAAAATCTGAATATAGTTGCATCATTAATTTGCAATCTAATGACTGCAATAACACAATAATTAAAATAACTTAATTTTATTAAATAAAATTTTATTAAATAAAGTAATTCCACATATGACTTTTGTTCATAATATTTCTATTAAAACAACAATAATGTCGTGTTATTTTCGTTACATTAACATTTTTCTTAAACAATACACGGAGTAGAGACTAGTAAAATAGTGGGCGGAAATTATGCGAGGGTCGGAGACTTTCCGTACATGGCAGTGGTGCATCACCTGTTTGGCAACGGAATAGTCGAGCAATGCGGTGGCTCGATCTTATCCAAAAGATGGGTTCTCACAGCCGCTCATTGCGTAGCAAAATACCCACGAAGATTTTTCGTAGTATTCGGTGTTATCGACAAGTCTGGCATTCAATATGATTATCTCAAAGGCCCCGGTGTATCGATGATTACGACTGAGGCGTTTATACACCCGCAATCCACAATGGGTTACAACGACATTGCCTTACTCCATATGCCACAAAATATTCCATTTTCCAGTAAGCACATTCACATTAATATTTCTCCATTCTTTTCTTTTGCGCCTATTCGTATGATGATGTTATTTAACTATTCAAAGGAAAATACGGAAGATTAATAACGACTTTAATAACAAATAGCTTTATAAATGTGAAAAGAAGAGATAAATAAAAAAATCGTATTGTGTATCTCCTTTTATAATCTTTTATAAAAAACGATAAACCATGAACTATTAAACTGCAAAAATAATATCACGAACATATATCATGCACATCAATATTGATTTTAAGTTGATTTATTATATTCATTAATTACAATAAATATGTAAATATTGTTAATTATTTCCTTATTGTAGACACTGTTCAGCCCATACAACTTGCTTATTACGCTGAAAATTTTGTGAACAAGAATGCTTATGTAGTCGGTTGGGGAAAAAATCAGATGTATGGCTCAGGTACGGTAAGACTTAAGTACGCCACGTTGCCGATTATAGACAATAATGTATGCAAGCGATCCTGGGCCATCAGCAACCAACACATTTGCACGGCTGCAGGAACGGGGCGAGATGCTTGTCAGGTAAAATAATCATAAATAATGAAGTTATAATAATATAAAACAAATTACACAATAAGAAACTACAAAATAAATTACAATGTATAAATGAGAAATTTTACGCGAAATATAAATCATCCTAAATCGTTTTAGACAGCTTTAATGAATAAAATTCGGAAGTATGTCTTTTGTAAATTTATTTTTTGATCTTGTAAATATTAGAAAATATAATCCGCTCGTTATAAATAATGTATTGACAGGAGAATTTAATTGTTTATAGTTAATTTAAACGTTCTTTTTGTGCTGATGAAGACTCCGTGAAGTCGAAACGTTTCACTTATGTTTTTAATTATAATAAATTTGATATATTTAATTTTTTAATTTAAATGTCATCTAATTGAGCTATGCTAGCTCGTTGTTGACATATTTAGCCTGTTTTTATTCCTATTAATTTATTTTTATTTTTTGATACTTTATTTTTAGGGAGACAGCGGTGGTCCTCTCGTTATAAGACAAAGTGAGCAGGACCTTCAAGTCGGTATTGTGAGTTACGGAGATCCATTTTGCCCTAGCAATTTACCTGGAGTGTTTACTAGGGTTTCTTCATTTATTGACTGGATTCGCGCATATACAGGATTGTATTTTTACGCAATTTAATATGTGATCGATCATTAAAATTTAAATGTATTACTTTTAAAAAATCAAGGTGAAATGTTTAATGCACATTTTGCATAAAAAATTGTTATAAAACAATATAAAATGTATAAAAATATATATTTGATTAAATATATTCAATACAAAAATAAATATTCAATTCGATGTAATTTAATTCAATTCAATTTAATTTCAATATTTAAATATAAAGGGTTCATTTATTTTAATCTTAACAGGCAAATATTTCGAAAATTTGCAATTTGACAAAAAATTTTTCTATTTTAAATAAAAGTTGTATGGTGTAGAGAGATGTAAAGATCAATTCAATTTTTACTTTTTACGCAATATGATCTTTCATTAATACAAAAATAGAGTTTAAGACAAAGTTTCGTATTGTGTAAAAAAACCATATAATTTTATTTAATTAAAATTAGGTTAACCTTTATCTGATTTTAAGTAAATTAATTATTATTAATTGCTTTTAATATTCACCTTCGATCGATTAACGGTACCTACTCCACAGTTGTATAATTTTGAGGAAGTATCTGCTAGTTCAATAAAAATTTTATGTACGTGACTGCCGCAAGTGCTTACCTTGTCGCTAATATGTAAAGATAATAATGATGTCAAAATATACTGAAATATAGAAGGAATGTCTCAATTATCGTCATCAATCAAGTGAATACTTCATAAGGAATCAAATTTATGCCCAATCAAGCGAATTTTGCAAACGCGGTGCATTCCTTTATCGCCTGAACATCTGAATCCACTATAAACTCTCCGAAAATTTTGCTTAAAATTTTATTATAACAATATGTCTGCGCAAATTAGTTTTATTGACTTGAGAGAAATCAAGGTATTAATGTAAAAGAACTTTTATTATATATTTTACTCATATAATTTCAACGTCATCTTCTCTTCTTGATCTTCAGCTGTCTTTTTAGTCCCGCCAAACTAGGTTCAATATACATGAAAATAATAGAACAATCTTACCAACCTTAATAGATGCGCAGTGCGTACATAAAACTAAGAAACTCGTTTACATGAACTTAACAGAAACATATTAAATAATTACCATAAAATAAGTAAAACAAAAATAATAAGTAAAGATAGAAAATGAATACACAAATCTCCACAAGTTTTAATTTAATCATTGTTGAAATAATATTTGGAATATAACGAATAATAGATCCACAACTGTACCGTTAATCGACCGAAGGTAAATATTATTAGTAATTAGTAATAATTATTTTTAAGAATTTATAAATTAATACTTGAACAATTATAACTTCCGCTTTTTACCACATTACTTAAATAATAAAAGAATTAATAGACCTGTGATAAATAAAGATAAATAAAGTATTAAGATATTACTATCATATTTCGAATAAAAAATAAAAAAATTCAAACTCTATTTCGTCAGTGAATATTAAACAATAATTTTGATTGCTTATTGACTCGAGAAAGATAAAAACTTCGAGCAGAAAAAGTAACTTGAGACTATATAGATTAATGTATGTATCACGTTATAAAATTAAAATTAGATATTAATAGTTGGTGCAAGAAAAAAGTGGCTTTATTTTTATCTTCTGCACATAATACACTCTGCATTATGTATGTATGCCTTCACGCTTGAACATGATTGTCACCTGCATCATGCATGATGCGCTCGATCCCTCGTGATATTTTTGTAACATTACAAAATCTGTAACATTACACGATGTAGGATATTTTCTATTTTATGATGCAATCGCTCATTACTTATTGGACCAGTGACGCAAAGTGCCATTAACTAAAACTGACGTAATGTCTAAGCATTTCAAATTAAGCAGAAAGAGGAGCGAATGTTCTTTAAAATAAATTAAATCAACTGCTTTTAATTGCTTTAACCGAATTGCCGCGGTATAATTTAGAGGCCTCATTTAACGGTCGAGATGGAAATTTCGAAAGAACATGCGCACTGAGTAGCTCTCGTTTTCCCGATTGTTTCGCGCCGTACGGTGCGTCCACGGTGAGTGTAAAATAGAATCTCGCGTGTGTGCAATTGCACGCGTGCAACCTACATAAATTTAGGGATTTTACGCTGCCTCCCTCGGAAGATTCACGTCGTGTTCCGCATTCAATGGTAAACGATGCATCTGCAGTGCGAGAAGGTATCGTGACTAAAAATGGACGAACTATTTGAGATACAAACTGCTCGACTCGAACTCGAAAAACTTATTATTAACTCCAACTTTTTTTTTCTTTTTTCCATCTGAGTATGTTATGTTAGCCACAAACTTTCCTCGATTAAATACATAATTGTAATAAATCTTGATAAATTTCTCTCGATAATATCAAGAGTAGCAGAAAGAATGGGCAATAGAGAAGTAACGCGGTTATTAATTGCGTGTTTTAAATTCATCAGTGTCAGTCCAAATTAAACGAACGTTTTGGTTCCATTTGAGTCATCACCAGCTTTATTACAAAGAATTTAAATCAAATCACTCACATGTCCTGCAAAAAAGCACTAAGAATAGTAGGTCAGAAAGCTGTAAAAACCAAGAACTGGAAACGAAATAAATTGATATCAAAAATTAAAATTCAGAATATTGTAATAGTTTTCAATTAATTAAGTCAATTCATCGTAGTCCTGACAAGCATAAGAGTATAGAACAAACCTAAAAAATAAAACATTAATTTCCAATGTTGGAGCACAATGAATTAAAGAAATGGAATATACATAAGTAAAACTATTGCTTAAAACTGTAATTGTCCAAAGTATTTTTGTACAAGTCAGGTATTGAGAGGCGAAATAGAGTCAAGGTTAGATTAAATAAATTAAAAACAAAACAACTGTGAAAGCGCGTTAAATATTATAAACAATACATAAACAAGAACTGTATAAAATAACAGTGTTTAGAAAAATAATTTGAGTTATGAATCTAATATAAAATCATGATGGAAACAAGCACCGTTGATGTAAAAAAATTGTGAAGGGAAGAAATTATAAATTAAATTGTTAAAGGGAAATTGTTATAAGGAATTATTATAAGGAAATTGTAATAAGGAAAGAAAACAAAAAATTATGTTCATGTCAATAGACTAAAATGTGAAAATATAATAAAATAAAGACAAATAACAAGAGAAAATAATTGTAACGTCATATTTGCAATGTGGCCAATCACTATAATCAATCGTAATGTGATCAAATGTGAAAGCAATCAACATTTTTTAATCTTGACTTACATTGAATTATCGACGAAAGTTAACAAAAGTAAAATAAAAAGTGGAATTGAAGATATTTTTTCAATAAGTGAGTTTAACTTATTGCAAGTTCAAATGACAAGATTTCTAATACACTTAAGAATTACAGAAAATTTTCACCTTTATATATTTAAATTAATTCAGTTTTTGCCAATATCTGTTCAAAAGTTTAGTAAACTATCTTCAACTGAACTTGAAAAATTAATTTTAAGTAAAAATGAGTGAAATGATTGAAATAAGAACGTTTTAATAAAATTCTATCTGTATAAACAATACATAGATTTAGCTAATATTGTCCTTATTTCTAGTCTTTTACGTTTTTTCCATAAAAGTTTCCATAATGTGTCCTTGATTTAATTTATCATCTAAGCCAAGGACATCCGAAACTATGCAAAATTAGAAACAGTACCTGTTTCGATGTATACTTTCTCTTTAATCATGTTTCAAACACAAAGTTAAGATTTCTGCTGCTTCCAGATAGTAAGATACTTCTAGATCTTCAGCTTAAAGTTTCATTGAATAAGAAAAAAGTTGAATGTATCAAAATGGAGCTAAAACATACAAAGTTTGAATTCAAAATTCGGTTGAATTCAATTTCAATAATATTTCACGACTTAATTTCAATAATATTTTAATATTAAACGTATTATTTTCGAGCTTATTGACATAATCACTACTAACGATAGCAGTGAATTCAAATTGTCATAAACTCGAAGCATAAGCATAGTTGGAGGTGATCTTCTCAGACTTTTAGTTTTAGTTTATTTATAGATTCTTTGACACATACGAATCTCATATGAAACTTAAACATTTTTTCATTAATACAGTTTCTTTTAGTTCCGTGTACTAGCCGACAAAAATGAGATAAACATATTTGTCTCATTTTTATCAAAAATTTTTTGGTAAGTAAAGAATTCGTCAGCGAGATTGTGTTCTTTGTTCTCAAATATACAATACTATTCAATATAACACATTGCAATAAAATTTCATATGCTGTAACTCACAATTATGGATACGCTGTAGTTTTTTAATAGATCATATGGCTTATTTGAATGTAGCAGTTTGAAATGCAACCAAGAGAAGAACTCTCTTTCGATTTATCTAATCCGATCTTTGCTCTTATTAGGTCGCAAAAACGAGAAAATTGTATTGGAAAATAGATATGGGGAAGAGAAAGAACGAGCGACAGAGTTCGCGAACTCGAACTATGCCGAGCATGCGCTACTTGAAAACGATCAAGAGCCAAGTGTGCTGTGCCCAGGCCGGAATCCGGGCTCGACATTGCAGCTGCGCCATCGGCCGATGACGCAATTCAATTATACAGTATGCCGAGCAATAAAACGCAGTTGCGGCGCGGGTGCAATCTCCGTCGCTCATTACTTTATTCGAAAATACGACGCCGAGGAAAGCGTTAGCGCAACAAGGTTTTTAATAAAGAATCACCGAAGAGTGACAGCAGATCTGCGAAACGCTTAATATTTCCGAAAGAAGAAATAATTGATTTCTTACAATAAATGGATCTATACTTTCGATATCTCGCAACAAATTACATCCTTATTTCCTCTTAATTTCCTTTAATGTCTACAATGAAGCGACTAAATATTCATACCGCAGGTGGGAATAAAAAACTTGTTAGGGAAAAAAGCGTTAAAGTATAACTATAACAAGTTAATTTTGAAATCTCTCTCTACCGTTCAAAAATATGCCCCAAAAATATATTAAATCCTCCATTAGCAAATTAAATTTTATAGATAAATCGTCATCCAAATGCACATCCAATATTTTATTACACGAAATAGCTGAAAAGTAACCGTGATAAAATAAAAATTTGATTTTTCAAATTTTCATATTAATTGTAAATGTGTGAGAACGATATTTTATCTTTATACACCTAATAGAAATAAGACTTGGAATTACAATTGCAAAAACGAGAAAAGAAATATCGGAACTCATCGCAGAAGAAACAGATGGACCCGTGATTGGTCTCCCCTTACAATTGTGAGTTTTGGATTGAGACGAGCATTGTTTCTAAAAGTCAATCGAACTTTTAGTCGGAACCACGGGCAACAGAACGGAACAACCGTGTTTCTAATTCTCGTTCATCAGCGATCGCCTTTGCGCTGCCTTCCGAAATCCGGACTCGACACTGCGGCTGTGCCGAACGATGACGCAACCGACCGAGATATACAGTATGGAGCACAATGGCCTGTATGTAGGTCGTGGTGTCAGTGCTACCTTCCCCTTCCCTCTCTAGCCCGTCGTCCTATTCCTCACTGGGGGTTTGCTACCTCGATCCCGGCATGCCTGGAAAATCTCCGCGATATCCGTTGAACGCTGCCCCGTTTCCGACTCCTTCGGCGCTATCATAGCCAATTTGACCGTCACATTTGCCACAATTTCAAGTCCGCTAATGAATGCGGTCGCGGACAAGCGAACTGACATCTCGAAACTGTAGCCCGGCTCCGGCCAAGTTTCGCTTCCTGGGAATCGTCTGAGGCGCGACCTGGATTCGCCAGCGGCTGCTACAGCCACGCTATGACATTCTTCCGTGCAACGGCTGCAGAGGATTTGTTATTATACATTTGATTTCGTAAACCTCTCGATGCAGTTGCAAATATTGCACTTTATGTATTTCGATAGAAATTTAAAAAAGTTTCTGCATTGGGAATTTATTCCACATTTGGGAACTTGCATAAGTGGTAGAGTTTCAAAATTTCTTTGTTAATGCATTCTTGGTACCTTAGAAATACTTACGAAAAAAATTGCTCAAAATATAACTTGATGTTGAGAAATAACTGTTTAAACTGTGATTTTTAAGCAGTATTTTTCACCTCTGACATCACTAAAACCACATTTCTAATATTTCTCTTGACTGATAGAAGCGCTATTGTATCGTTCCGACTAGAGACCCTCAAGTAAGGAAAATGGCGTCTGTTTGACAATAGTAGAATCATTGCATATGAAGAGTATATATAATCTAACCTAACTTTCTTCATTAGTGCAAATATGTGAGTGACACGAACATGACTTGTGTTGTATAAAACAGTGTATAAATAAAAATAAGAAAAGTGTTTATATGGCAACTTTGCCAACAAATCCTCAAAAAACGTGAATTATGGATTTCAAAAATAAAAGTATGGCAATGTATGCTCCATGATAATAAAACTCTATGTTGTTTTCTTTAAAATATATTTATTTCACTTAAATAATATTGTTATTGTCACTATTAATATTATATGCAATTTTTATTTTCGAATACAGATGTGTTCTAAATAGAGTCCCTTGATTGAAACCTCAATTCCGCCATTTTCGATCTCAATAGGACTCGACCAATCAGGTGCGACTCTGTGATGTCTTACTTGAGGGTCTCTAGTTCCAACAAACTCAGTACTCAGGAGGCGAAATAGTGGAAATATTGGAGTGACATATTAGAGAAAGAGATTAAAACGTGCAAGAAATCTTACGAATGCAATTATTTCTAGCCGTTAATAATTTGTTGTGAACAAATTATAGTGTTATAGGATAGACGACGAATTCGATGCAGCATCGTCTCAAAACTTACCGAAGGTAGATTTGACGATGTTAGTATCATTTTTAAATAATACTTCGTGCACCATTGCAGAAATTTGCGGTGTAAAGGCAATCAGGTATGTTTGCGCATTATGTTAAAATTAATGTGGTGTAGTGACGTCACGGGCGATTCCACGATTCAAAAAATGCCATTTTTAATATTTAATTACTAATTAATAAATGATATTTTAAAAATTTCTTCAAAAAAAATCATTTACTTTTATATATAATAAACTTTCATATAAAAAAAAAATTTTTTTTAATCATGCAAGTTCCCTATTGCAATTACGTTCCAATTTTTACTTATTATAATCCTTTTATTAACATAGCTGGTACACTGGGCCGTTTGAGGCATAAAGCTACCCCAGGCATAAAAATGCTTGCTATGAGGAAACTACTAATTCTTTTTACTTAAAAAAATTTTTGGATATGCTTTGATACTTGTTTTAACATGTGCCATAGGTTATTTTGATCAAATTTAATAGTAACTGTGAAAAAAAAATTTTTGAAGATAAAAGAATGAAAAAATGACTATTTTTACTGAAAAATTCAAAATTCTTCCATTTTTTTATATTAAAAGTTAAAAAATTAACTGGACACTCTTGAGATACAACACTTTCAGAAAAAAATAGTCTGACAGTAGTTGTTAAAAAAAGGTATTTATTTGGAGAAATGAAGTAAATTTTTTAGACAAAAATTGACTGAATTTACCTGGAGCTTTTGGTATCCCACGGTGCCAGCAAAAGGTTAAATAATATCGTATATGAACAGCGACACGTTTTATTTATTCTGTCGAGTTTTTAATATTTTAAATATCAACACTGGGTATTCTACCTCCGATATTTTGTTTTACATATTGAAGATCACATTTTAATCTCATTAAATTGTACCCTTTTGTACAATTTTATAATTCAATAGTTTATCGGCTTTTCTAACTAAAAAATAATTTGAGACAATACATGCCGTACGTTTGTCATTACTGATGAATGCTCACAGAACAGAGCAAGCATACATTTTTCACTTGAAACACGAAATATCCAAGCGGAACAGGAAGACGGGTAGAATTAAGTAGGTAGTTTTCTAGGTTGCTTTTTTCGTTTCGAGCGCGTTATACGGGCGTTTCGTGCCGTCTTACTTACTGCCGTCGCGCTCGAGTAAACGTAAGAAAGAGAAGTGCGACGAAGCTAGCGAGCAAACGCTCGAATTCGCGCAGCGAACGATTTAAACAATCCGAAACGCATATAACACACACAAGCGAAGCGAAAACTACTCCTCTTTCCAGGACAAGTCGTATCGTCCCTAACTTTTCCCATTCTTTCGGGGCTGCTTGCAATTCTGCGCTCTTTTTGTTCCTTTCTTTCGCCACGTTCCCTCCTACTCGTTTTAGAACGTCGAGCTGGAAACTCATGTTTCATCGGCTTTGTAGCCACTGTCTACGGTCCTTTCGCGATGGTCGTCCTGTGTTTTCGGCGACGACTTCACTTTCTCCGCTTCTACCTCTTATCCGTCGGATTTCTCGTAGCTTCTTACTGCTTTGCGACAAACTAAAATATCTTTTCATTTCAGTCATTTCCTCAAAAAGGACCGTGTGATTGTGTTGAATGATTCTATTGGAAAAATGTTTAAATGGTCTTTTTAATGAAGCTTGATGGTATCCTCTTTTTATACCCAGTGATCGTTAAAATCATTGAGATGTGAGATCATTATTATTATTGTCGAACAATTCTTCTAGCGGAATTTCGAGTTTAAAAGGGACAATTATAAATCTCCATTGAAAGAATAGATGTTATCAATCATTACTATTTAATGAAATTGTTAGACATTGTTGTTAAATAAACAAAATTTTTTATCAAATAAAAATATTATTTTTGTCATAATTTATCGCTCTCTTATTACGTCCAAGATTAAAATTAGATTTTAAATTTAATGTAATATTAAAATAAATTTAGATTTTCAAAAGTTACCAGTTTTTTGGGCAAGATATTTTATTTAAAATTGATGATAAAAATAGCAAAATTATGTTAAATTAACATAGTAAATACCGTGCTTAATTAATCACAACAATATTTCATAAAGCTTTTATCGCAAAGAACCGTTCGTTAAACCGCGTTTGTTAATGAGTAAATAATTCTCGATGCGTTCATTTCGTTCATTCAGAATTTCTAAAAATACGCCAAGAATCGATATTCATGACGCACCGTTGACGCGTAAATTTTTACAGCACGTGCTAGTACACGATAAATTAACTCTTGGATCGGTCATTTTACAGAAAAGTTATGATCCTGCTATGTTCCAGAGGCGTTTAATATTCGTCGCACTCTGTTATTTTGTCGCACTTTGTCCTAATCTCTAACTGCACGCCAAATTTTTGTATAAAACATCATAATCCTACGTTATAAACTTCACCCTACGTCGTGATTATCGCAAAATTTTTATTATTTTGACACGCAACCGGTTTTGACCGCAAACTGGTTCCTACATGGTTCCTACAATTGCATGGTTCCTACAAGCGAGATCGACGTTTTAATTGCGTTAGTTGTTAAATTTGAAAAAAGTATTTTGTTGCTATTTTATTTTGTTTTCTAACAAATCTGAATACACGCAATAATTTCGATCGCAAATGACACATTCAGATGTTGTTTAAACACGGAGTGTCTGACTAAATAACAAAACACTAATTAAAGGATTGAACTATAATTAGACTCGTCATATTGAATCGTAACGTAGAGGTAAGAAATAGCATGCTGAGAATTTTTGCGTGTTATTTTCAAATAAAAAGATATTTTGATGGAAAAAAAAACTTTGTCGCTCTCAAATAGAAAATTGTCCGAAAACCATCTTTTTTTCTTGACAGTTAATAAACAGTCATAAAATGAATGTAATACGAAGCCTAATTATATGGCACACACTTTAAATCATTCATTTTATGACAGTTTATTTAATTGTCAAGGAAAAAGGATAATTTTCAAATAATCTTATAAATATATCTGAAATGTTTTTCAGTTATTTTTCACTTCTGACATCACAATTCACATGACCAAGATGAGTATCCGAGAATTTTAAGTACGTTTATTATTTTTTTATTTAAAAGATTAATTGTAAGTATCCAACATATATGCACGAGATGCTGAGTTTATTGTTTAAAAATTGCAATGAAAATTCATATTATTGTCGAAACAGCCTAGGGCTGTTCGACAATAAGGAGATTCCTATAACAATAGTCCGAAACATTATTATTGACCTTACTTGATAAGGTTTCGCTCTGGGCGAAAGCGTAACTATTCTAATGATTATTCTATAGTTCATGTCGCACACGTTAATGTAATCGTAATTTACAGCATTTATATGATTTAATAATGCAATGTCGATTTAAACAATCTTTTTCAATTTAATTATTTTTATATTAATTTTATAAAATAATCTGATCATTTTAATTTCTAATTTTTTATTATTTTCGATTAATTTGGATGAGAACTCACGAGCATAAAGAACAGAATGGGCGAACCTCGATTTCTTTTTTAGAACCGAACTCAAGCCAAATTCAATATTAAATTCGCGAACTCCAATCGAATTTTTCTTTTTTGAGCTCCGAGCTCGAACTCGAAATCGAACCAAATTTCGAATTCAAACTTTGCAAACTTGACAAACTCTTATTTTAGCTCCATTTTGATACATTCAACTTTTTTCTTATTCAATAAAATTTTATCTGAAGACCATGAAGTATTATTTTTCACTATCTGGAAGCAGAAATCTTAATTTTGTGTTTGAAACATGATTAAAGAGAACTATATTAAAACAGATACTGTTTCTAATTTTGCGTAGTTTCGAATGTCCTTGACTTAGATAATAAATTAAATCAAGGATACATTATGGAAACTTTTATGGAAAGGACATGAAAGACCAGAAATAAGGGCAATATGAGCTAAATCTATGTATTGTTTATACAGATAGAATTTTATTAAAACTTAAATGTTCTTATTTTAATCATTTTACTCATTTTTACTCAAAATTAACTTTTAAAGTTTAGTTGAAAATAGTTTACTAAAATTCCGAACAGATATCAGTAAAAATACTAAATTAATCTAAAGATCTTTTTTGTAATAATAAAGGAATAGAAAGATACAGATCAATATACATATAAAGAAACGAGCTAACATAATGTATTATAAAAATAAACAACAATGACTTTATTATACTTAATATTCTATATCTTTTCTGTAATTCTCAAGCGCATAGAAATCTTGTTTTTTGAACTTACAATAAGTTAAACTCACTTGAAAAAAATGTCTTCAATTTCATTTTTTTATTTCACTTTTGCACTAGCAAAGCACTTCAACGTAAAGCAAAAAATTGTTTTGTTCACATTGCAAGAATGGCGTTAATTATTATTAATAATTATTTTATCATTCAATCAATAACATATTTAAATGGAAGAAAGAAACAAAAATGTTCGAATTAATTTTAATAAGACTCGAACGATTCAAAAACTTATTTATCTCGAATAGTTCGAATTCAAGTCAAACAGTTCTCATTTCAAATAGTTCACCCGTCCCTAAGAAGGAAATCGTCCAAGTCACTAGTAGTAGAGTCATACTGCTGCAACGACATAGTCAGCGTAGGAAAAATTATTTGTCGCAGAGGATTTAAAAATTTCCACGTTGACATGCGAAACAGCTGAAGTTTTTCTTGTACTCCTGAACTTTTACAAAGAATCATGAAAGTGGCTACAACACCATTATAAGCTCGTGATGCACATAATTTTATGGCTAGCTTTCAAGTTCTGTTCTCACAGTTTTTAGCGAAGCCTGATATTCGGAGAATTTTATCTTACATTTTATCTTACATTTGTAATTATATTATAGAATTATAAGTTGAAGATGTAATCCTTGCGATTATCCTTGATTTTTTATATACTACGTAAAAAAAAAATATATATATATATATATGTACACAACCTATTTTCGACCTATTTTTACAAAAGGATAAAATCCATCTGCCTTCTTTAAACCTCATTAATTTTTTAGATAAAATTTTTGTTCCGATATATAATGTTATCACTTTTCTGAATAATTATTATCTTATTTATATCTTCTCTCAGTAGACGACCTTCCGATCTATTGTAAGCTAATCATAAGACCCACATTGTTTTTTGCGGACTACTGCGCCATTTGAGTCATGTCCTGTAATTCCATTCTTCAGACTCTACATCACTTTAACTACTCGGAATTGCCTGCGTAAGATAAGCAAGTTATCGGTCATCCGACCGATTTTCTTTGTAGCGCGCACTTTCAGCGTATCGATAGCGATCGTTTCTCGTGCACGCGGTGCTATCAATTCTCGGGGAATACTGGCTGCAATGTTTCGCCGCACGGTAGATTACGTTCACATAAAGAAGTAGACAAATGAAGATGGAACAAACCATGAAATTGCACGGAAATAATGCGTGGACGAAGCATTCGATATACCTAAAGCATAGCTCACCGTCTAAATCCCGGTGGATTCGTAAATAAAAAATGTCAAATGCAGAGAAAACGCGCATAAAATCGCAACTTTCGCGATATATACGTTACAATTTAAGTTTCTGAAATACAATAGAATAAACCTGCTTTAATATTTTGCATTAACATATTTGTAAATAATAAAATTATTTTAAAAAAGTAATGTTTCAACATGTACACCACCGCTTATAATTATTCAAACGATAAATATTTTATACTTTATTCAAATTTTAAAAACTAAATAAATATTACTTATTGTTGTTAAAATAAATAACACTTTATTAGAATAATTAATGTTGCTTTTTTATTGTAAATAAAATTTTGGTTGTAATTGTACATATTTTTCTTTCATTTATTAAAATTCATGCTTCTTACAAAGAGAAACATGATAAAAAAGAGAAATACAAAAGACATGTAGAAGAAATTATAAAAGGCATGGAATAAAATACTAGCAAAAACATTAACTCGACGAATACAAAAAATTTGTAAGCAGTAATCAAAGATTGATGAATATTGTTTTTAATGAAAATGAATAATAATAATACTATAATTAAAAAATAAAAATCTTAATAAAAATAATATAATGGATAATAAATCTTAATAAAAATAAATCATTTTTATAATTGAATATCATTATATTATAATCTAGTCTGGAAGCTTATCAATAAAGAATTTTAATAGAAAATAGTTTTCATCAAAAAATATTATTTTTCCCAAACTTCCTACTCTTTGAACTCTTGAAACAGTTTGAGTAATTATGAACGCAGCATTTTATAAATGTGCTGTCGTTAGCAATTACACGGACTAACCGAGTTTTTCGCATCAGTATTGCATGACACGTCCGTGCTGAAAATTTCCGAGTATTTACGGAGGATATACGGCTGTCGTTCGTTTTCCAAACGCGCGCGAATTCGATAGAATAAGTTGCGGTCAGGAACCGTACCGAATTAAAGGCGACGCTATGGCGGCAGCTGCTGCAAAATAAAATCACGAGGGGCAAAAAGAAACTGCCGAAAGTAAACTGCATCCTAGCGAACGCGCGGTAGTAAAGTACATTTGGAATTTAACGTAACGCCGTGACCGAGGCTGATTTATCGTTCAAACCGATTTACCGTTCCAGCCGAGAATAAATTTACGCACAACGATCAATATCATTTTTACACCTGACACTATCATCTTCAATGGACCGCAATTTCTGAAAAATCATCCAATACACCCTTTCACCGTACCTTGAAATACGTTTATAAATACAACGGTATCGGCGAAAGGTCGATCCATCATGAAATTGCGCATGAGGTATATTTCAAATGGCTTCGCTGTGCTCTCTTTTGATATCGCCAATATGGTACAAACGGCTACAGCGTTAAAGTGCTTGCAATCGCACCAAGTTGCATATCGCAGCATCGACAGATCGTTCCAACATACGAAGATATAATGTTAAATTTCTTACGTCTACAACTTGCAACTGTAGCAACATCTTTCTTACTGTTAACACTAATGGCTGCGTGTGATTTTTCTAACATATATCTATAAAATACTACAGAAAAATTAAATAATTAAATATTCGTATCATATATGCAAATACTTTGCATATTCAGAAAAAGATAACGTTACAATCTTATTTTGTAAAAATTAAATCCAGCTTTATGAACAAGAAGGAATATCATAATTTATTAGGTAACTATGTAAAAAAATATTTTGTAATTTCATTTTGTTCTTTAATTTTATAACTTTTTATTGAGTTCTCTTTCTTCGTAAGACAATCATTCTGGAATCATTCTAGCACCTTATTCAAGAATACGCACTAGCTGTAAAAGTCGATCACCACTTTTTCGCGACTTTTAGCTGATATTGCGGATTTAATTGTAGAGGAAGTCGCTCTTCTGTCTTCTACGTATGTCCTTGGAAGATTTTATATAAAACTTTTAATAACTTTAAACTTTTTTAAAAATATCAAAGTCGATTAATGGCTTCAAGAAAGATTTTGCTTGAAATGATTGTCGGGAGTATTAAATTGAGATGGTAGTCAGATAATAAAAGAACCACTCTTTTGCTTTATTATGAAACTAGCGTCCGCCGTCTCGGCTTTGCCCGAGATAATAGTTTAACCGAATCATACGTAAAAGTGATATTTTTCGAGCACGGGCAGTAGATCTCGATAAATTTGATCGTACTCGAGGCATAGTGGCAACCGAGTAGAACCGGCGAATAAATCTGCGAATATAGAAACCTGGAGGTTCCTTATATAATCTGCTTGCGGCTGGATGAAGCTGCGCGCCGCCTAGCCGTGACATCACTGTACTACACGGGTTAATACAGCCGTAAATGATAAAAAATGAAAACATCAATTTCTGGATAATGAAAATACTTTTAGACATGCTATATAGCATATGTCCGTCCTAGTGTATATGAGAATATCGTGTCAAAATTTGGAGGAAATCGGTTCAGTAGTTTTTGAGTTATGCGGTAACAAAAAACAGGCTTTCTCTTTATATATTAGTGTAGATACTCGTGATATAGACTATCTTACAACGAGATGCTAACGACCCCAGCTCTCTAGATGTGAAGTGAAGAGAGAAAGCTAATCGACCTAATGACCGAACAATATAAACATTATGTTTGAAAATAGAAAGATAAGAATAACATATTTTGCTCAGTTTAGTACATATAAACATAAATTTAAATAATAAAAATAAATAATAAATAATAAAAATACAATAAATTTCTAAACCTGCATAAAATGACTTAACAGTTTTTCTTTATAAATAATAAACACGCACATAGTGTGTGTGTGTGGGGGGGGGGGGCGTGAGAGAAAGAGATGCAGCGATGGACACTCAAAGGAATGTCCTGGGTGAAAGGCTGTAATGGTAAGTAAAAGCAATAAATTGATTTCCGTTATCTTGTTGACTAACAGTGATGTACGCTAAGAAGGATCAAAGAAAGGAGAAAGAAGAACGAAAATTATTATGCACTTCTAAGGAGCGTTAGCGTACAAAACAGGTTATCAAGAAAGAAAATAAGATCAGAAGAAGCGGAAAGATAAAAATAAATAAACGTTATGAAATATGCCGAGCGTACTTAATTTCAGAACACTCATTTCTTACTACAAATATTCGTAACGATGAAATATTGCTCCGTCGAGGTATCTCGACTCGTTAACTACATTGGTGTTTGGCATATTGGAAAGCAAAGGTAATTAAAATGTAAGAATAAAAGGTTTACTTATCGTACACCGAACCAGCTATTTGTAAATAGGAAATACATTTATTCCTAATTCTTGGAAGATTTTTTTGCCAAAATGGAATGCTGTAAAGGGAAAAGAAATCTATTATACATGTATGTTGAAAGGATTTTCTAAGAAATCAAGACATCTCTTGGGGATGATCACGTTCTACACTTCTTAATGAAACGGAAGGAATGTGCAAAGTAAGAAATGAAGATGGCGTACAATGTAATGTGGTAAATATATTTATTCCTAATTCTTGCAAAATTTTTTTGTTAAAATGGTGTAAAGAGAAAAGAAATCTATTATATGTTGAAAAGATTTTCTAAGAAATCAAGACATACCTTGCGGATGATCACATTTTACACGTTTTAATGAAACGGAAGGAATGTGCAAAGTAAGAAATGAAGATAGCGTACAATGTAATGTGGTAAATCTCTGAAATTCACGATTGGATGCACTCGTACAGTTTTTCAAGAGACGCAGGCAATGGACGCGCAAATAGACGAGTGAACGTTCCAGAGATGGCGTTTCACCGATTCTGATATCCTCAATGTTCAAAGGGCTGCCAGACATACCCTGGTTGAAGATGCAAAGTGCAGGAGGACCTTCCCTTACGCTTCAATGGTCTTGATAATGTCACGACGCTTCTGGGTAACGAAGAAGCATCGGGATGTCATTCTCAAAGCTAAACGGTACGTCGGGAGATGGTCTTTGAAGGACCACCTAGAGACCCCGATTTTTCTCCTGATCGGTCGAGTATTCAAATCATTTGATTTAAGAGGCAGCATTTTATATACAAATCTCACAAATCTCGTTCGGAGTCGATTTTAATTACAGGAGTTGCTAGAAAAATCTTTTTTTTTTTATAGACAATTTGATCTCCATCCGTTACAATCATTTTACATCGCATAAGCAAGCCACAAAAGTTCTGAAAATAAATAGTAATGTAAGTAATATAATAGATATTACTATTATATTACTTACATTACTATTTATTTTATCAATCGTTACGGAATGTGATAAAAATGAAGGATGTGTATATTATTCGCAGCGAAAATAACTGCAGTAGACGAGGCGTGATCTTTGGTCACGTGGGAAAGAATTAAACGCATGAAACTTCCGAGAAATTTTAATTCAACTCAGCAGCAATGCACTCTGAAACAGTGCACTTGTGGTGAAGCGATTCCTGTAAACGCTGTAATGTATCATAGCGTGCATCGTGTGCAGATATCGTGCGCGGACTGCTCGACTCTATTATTTGCACGATGAATTTTACGACGTTTCCTGCGATAGGCTCGAGCAACTGTAGTAAATAACAACAAGTATTACAGTCGAAAAATCTAACTGCAAAATTTACATTCTCCACTTTTTGAATAAAAATGAGTTTGATATATTTTCGTTCTTTATTTAGATCTGCAAGTAACATTATGAAACGAAACTTAACATTTTTTTATATTTATTAAGTAACGAAATTTTACTGCAGAAATAAAAAACGTACATAAAAAACAAGTTATTAATTCGTAGACGTGCCACGTCAATATCAAACACACTTTTCTCCGGATGTGAGTCAGCGTCTCGTGAGGATTCTATAACGCCTTCCGTGAAATCGTCGGTCCTGTTTTGATCAGTAGACTTAATCCTTATTACCAAGGATCACCTTGCGCAATTTCGAGAGACAGCGGAATGAAGGTCTTAGTTTAAAGTAAAATGGAATTCAACTTAAAATACATAAAATAGTATGTATTTTAGCTAAAAAAATTTTCATAAAATTCATTATAAGTAAATGTATGTAAATTTAGCAGAAATTTTTTTTGTCATCCCTCATAGCAAGGATGATTTTCCGGCCGTCCTTTGGCGAGTTCAAGTTGGATTTTCGCTGTTTTGTTTTTAAGGATGCAAGCTTTTTCTGGTGACTCAGTTTGTTTTTCCATCTATCGGCGATTTCCTTTTTGTATTCTTTATTTAGGACAACCCTAATTTTCTGTTTATTTCTTATATTTTTCAAACAGGCAGAACATATTTTATTATCGGAACTACGTGCTTTACTGCTAGAAATTTAACAGATAAAACAGATAAAAATTTCTGTTGTTTCTTGTGAAGTTCACAAAAACTTCCATCTCATATTCCGGACCCCATTTTCATCAGTAACAACTTTAACTGCCAGTTTAAACATAATAAATTCTTTCTCTTAAAATTTACGAATTTTTTACATCCGGCAGTGTTCGCTATTACATATCGGACGAAATAGATGAAAAATTTTACTCTATCTACTTTGTCTATTTGAAATTTCATCATTCGGAAAGTGTCTCACGGTTTCCCCATTTCATCTTAATTGCATAGTAATTAACACAAATATATAAAAATATAAACGTGTCTGGATCATGCCTATTTGCTCGTTTCGTAACTAAGAGATTATTCTAAATTTTCGTCTGATTCTGTCGGATTCCGTCAGATTTTGTAAAATACGAAATCGTGAAGTCCAGAATATAACATTGCTGCTATTTTTCTTTATGATTGTAAACAATTCTTTGTGACATATTTACCTAAATATTGCAGGATAAGTTACAATTGACTTTTTTGAAGTCTGCGCTTTTCATTTATAATTTCTGCACATCACTCTTACGCACACTAATTGTAAGTCGATATGACAGGTATCCTAGCCTCAAAATTTGATAACTTTAACAATTAATATCTCGGTTTGCGGAGCAAAGCGACGATTTTTTCTGCCAGATTCTTTCGTTTTGAGTGAAAACGCGTCGAATGAGCCTACTTTCGTCAAATTCTGAGGTGAGGAGGCTCTTCTGGATAATTACCCTTAATTTTATTTAGACATTTATTAAAATGTGAAAAAATGTTTTATTTTAAATTTCTATTATTTTACTGAGTTTTATTTTAGAGAGTGCATCCTCATTTAATAGAAAAAATTAAATTAAAAAGATTAGAAAATAAAAAAAGTACAGGACAACAAATGATACAAAGCATTGTACCGTCTGCAAACAAATCCGTTTCAGTGAAACAGTTTGTATAACTTAACTAATCCACTAATTTAGAAATGTTTTTAGTACTATAGTACTATAGTACTATAGTTTAGTACTATAGTACTATAGTTTATAGTAGTATTTTTAAGAAGACTAATGTGTTTTCTTCTTACAGATACATAATTTAATTTTAAATTATTTGATTGAAGAAATGCGAATCCTCTCAACACCGTTTATAAACCAGCGTTCAAAAATTTAATTTGTGGAATTGCAAATAATACATCTGAAAACATCGTGCCTGGTAAAAGTGCATTGTCTACTGAAATTAACAAATCATATATACAAAAGAAATCTAGACTAAAAACATTATTGGAAAAACAAAATTATGTGTGTTTAACTTCTAACATTTGGTCGTAGAAACAGAAGTTATTTAAGAATGACGATTTATTTTATTTCAGAAACATTAGAAAGAAAATCGTTGTACCTTAGCTTGTAAGAGAATTCGTTATAAACATACTTACAGCAATATTGCTTTAATTATGCAAAATATATTAAAAGAATTCAATTTAGATGCAGCTAAAGTTACTTACATACTGACTGATAATGCCACAAACTTTGGCAAAGTTTTCATATTTCCATGCTTCGGTGTTACGAGATTTGAAAATTCTAATCAACTTCAATGTAAAACAAGATGCAAATATAAAAGAAAATGATATTTTAAATGATATGATGATAGAAGAATCAGATTCCGACATTGAGGTTAACGAATTTGATAAAATTTTAGCAAATAATGATCATAATGCTCTTACTGATGAATTAGATGAAAAAATTATTTTACCTCCACAAAAAACTTGTTGTAGCCATACATTAAACCTTGTTGCTACGACAGATTGCAAAAAAATTCTCAATAATCCTGGTAATGCTGCTCTGAAAAAAATTTATCGTCCTGTTTTTGCAAAACTAACAATAAGTGCTTTATGGAATTTATTAAGTCGTAGTACTGTCGCATCTAATATACGCTTTAAAGAATGTAATTGTCAATTTCCTGTGCCCGTAATTACACGATGGAATTCGCAATTTGATGCGATACAAAAACTCCTAACTCATAAAACTAAACTCAATGTAACTCTTTGAACAACTTAAACTCCAAAAATTGAGATTAGACAAAATTAGATTTTTAGAAGAATTTATTACGATTATGTCTCCGTTAGCAACTAGTCTTGACATTCTACAAGGAGAAAAAACTTGTTTTTTAGGCTTAGTAGCGTCTACAATTATTATTTTGAAGCAAAAGCTTACAAATTTTACTCACTTGTTATACTGCAAGCCATTAGTGGATGGAATGATAGCAGCTTTAGAGAACCGATTCAAGCATATTTATGATTTTGATTGTCCTGATAGTAAATCATATATTTTATCTGCTATTAGTTTACCTCGCTTTAAGTTGAATTAGATGCCAGAATGTTATATGGAGATATGCAAAGAATTATTTTTAGAAAGAAGTTGATATTTTTCATGCAAAAAATTCTTCTCATGTTGTAAATAAATCAACATCAAGTAGCAGTGGAGAAGATTTTTTTAATGATATTGACAAAAAAGTGGAATGCGTTCTTCGGTGCAGCCGATACTTAGTAGTAAGGTATCGAGGCTTTGTCATATTTAGAATCTAAATCCAAGAATTTAGATTCTCTTAATCAATATCCAAATGTGAAAAACATTTTCTTAAAATATAACACAACATTACCATCATCCATGCCAGTGGAGCGTCTTTTCAGTTGCGGGCAACAGATATTTATACCTCGAAGAAATCGTTTAGCTGATGATATGTTCAAAAAACTATTGTTTTTATAAAATAAAAACTTGTAATTTAACCTTTAATGTGTTAAATTAATGTATTAATGTATTAATATAATATTAAATTTAATGTATTAATACTGAAATATATGCTTATATTTTTATAGTATTTTTTGAAGTGTATTATTTTTATATAAATTGTAATTTTGAATATTATCTTAAAAGTATTTAGATAAAACGCTCAACTAATTTATCTTTTATCTAGATATCTTTATATTAAAATTATTTTTATCTTATCTTAGATATAGACGCATGTATTTTATCTTATCTATATCTAAATTATTTTAAATTATCTAAGCACAACACTGGTTATTTATCTTCAAATACATTTTTATTTATTTTTACTCGCTCGCGGTTACTAGTTTATTAATGTTATAATGCATTATTGTCGCGTTATCTCTAGTATAATAAAGAAATAATACAGTATTCTCTTGTTTATTATGTTATTTTTTGTCACATTAATGTAACACATTTAATTTATGTCGCATCGCATTTGTCCCGCTGAGCGATTAAAAACTTTGCACAAAGGTTTTTGTATGAAGTGGAGAGGGGCAGCTTTCCAGGAAAATCTTTGATCCCTGGACAAAAACAAGTTTACTAGTTTAAGCTCGCTTGTTTATCTCGACTTCAAAGCGCCAGTAGGTACTGCATATAGTGAGATAAACGCGGACAGTACAGTTATAGCGGAATAAAGATATTTTACGACTAATGCAAACTATGCAGTTTTATATTATAATTTTTTTGTTATTATCTTTATTTTAAAATTACATTTCTTTTTTTCCTTTATTACGGGAACATCGTACACACATTCTTTGATTCTTTATTGCATGTTGTGAAAAATTTTTCTAAAAAAAGTCTAATTATCTACATATATATAATTAAGTAATCTAGTTTTTAAATTTTTAATAAGTTATAAAAGAATATTATACTGTTCTAACAGGAAAGGCTTTTAGAGAATGCGGCGCAAAGATCGAAATTACTCTGATGCGAGAGCGCATAAATTCTGTATATTTACTTTTCAGAATTGCTTATGACATCTAAGAAGGTTCATGACAGCCATCCTAACTTCCCCATTAAAAATAATTGTTTTGATTAAACGAAACAAACGCAAAATTTTTTTCTTATAGATTTGAAAAGCACTAAAAGTGCATTATTATATATGTATCTTATTTGTTAAATTTTAATCATTGGAAAAACAGACAATAATAATGTCTGTTTTTTCAATGATAATAATGTAATATTATATGGGCTATGAATGTATAGTGAATAACGTCAAAAAAATACAATAAATAATGAAATTGTTATTAATTGTAATGCACTTTACTAATGACGACAAAATTAATTAATGAATAATTTAATCGTAGATTCTTCATTATGTATGGTGTATATTATGTGTATGTGTATCATAAAAAGTGCACTTTTAAAAAGAGAGCTTATCAAAATAAATATTGCGTAAAACAATGTTGCTTTAATCTATTTTTGCTATAAAATTAGTGATATGAAACATTATTTCACACAATATTATTTAGCAATATTAAGCATGGATACTTGACGCACATTTTTTTATCTTTTTTTAAAAAGATAAAAAATTTCTTATAACATATTATACATTTTGTAGCATCTCATAAGTAATTCAGGGTATACTGACAATGAGATATTTAGAATAAGGGAAGCGGGATGGTAATGTTTGAGTATAGGTGTATTAGACTATGTTGGGACGTGTCTGGGCGAATTGAGGTGTCGAGGGTAGGTAAAAGTGTGTTAGGCATGTTAGAACGTGCCGGGGATGGGTATTGAGGGATACAGAAAATGGGAGTGGATAATAATATGTGTGCTGGGCTACATTGGGAGTGTATTGAAATTTTTTGAATGGGGGTGGGTAGTAGAAAATAATCATTTAAATAACATGGATAAAAATGAGTAAAGGATGTGGAAGGTGTCTGTCTGCGGGTGTACGCGACAATGTTGAGTATTACAATGATTTACACCGGACACCGGGATGACGACGATTTTTCTAAAATTACCCATAATTTTTTAAGATTTGATGAAAAAAATGATTCGCAGAAAAAAATAAAGATACTTTTATTATACAATAGAAGCCCAATCGATTGCGTTTATTAAAAACTTCATCCGCTTAACCGTTTCTTTTTATATGACCTTCGTGTCTCTGTTCAACTCGATATTTCAGGTATACATATGTGTATGTATACACTTTGTTTCTTGCTGCCCTGTGTCGCTGACACATACACTTGGCGCGAGACTCTGCCGTGTCTCTCGATATTGCTGTAAATTATGTTTTTGCTTCGTGCAGTTTAAGCACATTGATCAAAACAGCGATCAGAATTAATCTAATATATGTGAACGAAAGATCACTTATTTGTGTCATATCCTCGAGCGCGTAATTGTTGCATTTTACTGGCTCGATTCCCGATTTTATCGCATAAATTCCACGATATACGGGCGTCTCGTAGGGTGACACAAAGCGGCTAGCAAACGGGGACTGCAAAAGCACGTGTAATTCTTTTTTTTTTTTGTAAATTCGCCGTAAATCGTGACCCCACGGATCTCTCCCCGTGGATACGTAAACGTGCATGTAAACGCTACAGGTATATATTACAGAGGATTTAAGCGCGTATGTTTTATCTCGTTCGAGCTGTCGTCACAACGTTTGAAACGCTCATTTCGAAATAAACGCGCAGGAGTGAATCTCGTCGTTATCATTGTCGCCAATGTCGCACATCCCGTAACAAACGGAGAATTTCTGATGAGGAGGATGAGAACTGTCTCTCTCTCTCCCCCCTTCCCCCTCTCTCCGGCTAAGTCATAGAGGGCGAATGGATTGGATTGAAGTGAAAAGGGCGCCGAAGCGTGTGACTATGTACAAAGGACTGGCAGGATCGTACATAACCTTGTTCCCGTCGTGCCTAAACAGCCGGCAAAAGCGAATATCCTTGTCAAAGATGTCAAACTCCGTTACTAGATTAATTATGAATATTGTGATAGTGTCCGTTAACTTCCCCCCCCCCCTCTCTCTCTCTCTCTTTCATGCCCTGAGGAAATATTTCATACGTCACCCAACTGCTGCACTATTTCGTAATTTAATTATACGAAACGATGTGTGTGCTGCAAGATAATTTATCGTGGTTTGCACCTCTTTCCTGCAATGGTGCCAACTTTTGAGGAAATGTTCTCCATTTACTTCGCTATTATTTATCTTTATATTAAACAACTATCTTGCTGTGCAAGCCTTGCTATTAAACAGAGAATTATTTGGGTTAAAATGAGAAGGGCAATACGCGAGACAAGTAGCCGCTCAAAGAGGACCTCCTTCCTCGTTTCAAGTTCCTTCGCAGTTTAGGTCGCAGCTTATCTTATTTAAGTAGTTAAGCAAAAGTGTTTGATGTTGTCAAAGATGCCAGTAGGTGGCGTGGCTAAGCCGCAGGACAGTGCCCGGTTGTCAGTGCCCTGCGGATATACATACTTCTATTTGCAGAGCATTCACGAGTAAGAGCTGCTAATTGTATCTCAAATAATACTCTAACAAGCAAAGAGATGTATAATTAGTACGGGAATCCTGTGATAGGCGTGAATAAATAAAAGAAAGACCATCAATCCTGGTTAACTACATGCTGCGCGTACTCTAAATATTTTTTTTAACAGTGTTTTTTGCCTCTACTGATTTTGCGTATCTTGTGTTCCGGCCTTTCTGCGACTGTGTTCCAAATACGTACTCTTAACTGCGATTATAGTTAATTACTATAAATAATTATTTATAACACATGTATTTGCTATAATAAATCACCTGATTGTTTTCTTTTTGTTCTTGTATCGCGTGATCCCGATTTCTTTGAAGCTACAGGGCATGCACCCTGCCTGTACGGTCAGTGAACAGTTACCGAGTGTAATCTTGTTACAAAGGGCTGTCCTACATTGTGTGTAATTTAATTCCTGGCTTACACGGTGCGACAGCAAGGGCTAAGGCGTAACGCCACAGAGGAATATTAATACATATAAGGAATATAAGAATACACGTATTACGTTACGTGCTTTAGCGATGGCATCGATAGAAAAATTCAAATAGTACAGCGAACACATAATGATAAATAGGTAGAAATAAAAAAATGTGTTCTTTATCTAGTGAATATTCAATCGAAGTAAAAAAACAAGAATTATATAGAATTATTGCATCGAGTTGTAAATAACAACTAATTGTTATAAAAATAAATTATTTTAATCGAGGAGAAAAGTGGATTTATAACTCCTGGTTTACAAATGAATCGCTTCGCGTTATTATTCGTTATAGGGTAATTTTGTGTTTCGCACCTCCTATATACCATTATCGCGAGGGTATTATTCTTTCACAATGCCAAGAATATTTTTCTTCACTGCGCTAACAAGAAATTCGCATTCACAGCCTCAATTAACTTGTCACTCTGGCGGCAAAGCATTTATTAAGTCTGGCACAATAAAATACAAAATTAAACAAGTATGGATAAAATCGAAGCCATTTTTTAAATTTATATAATGGATTGGAAGTAATCAAGCACTATCTGAACACTAAAAAACTTGAATAAATTACTAAGAAGATTAAATATGAGTTATAAAACTTAGAGTATATATATATGTAGTATATATATATATATATATATATATATATATATATATATATATTAGGGTGGTTCTTATTTTATACTACATCGAAAATTTAAAAAAAATTTTTTTTGTCTCACCCCTTAAAATGGTTCCATTTTATGAAAAAATAATTCCTATAAAAGTTTATTTCAATCGGATAACGGGAAAGAGTGCCGAAGAGCGTCTAAATGTCCTAAAATAAGGATTTAATTCTTATTTTAGGACATTTAGACGCTCTTCGGCACTCTTTCCCGTTATCCGATTGAAATAAACTTTTATAGGAATTATTTTTTCATAAAATGGAACCATTTTAAGGGGTGAGACAAAAAAAATTTTTTTTTAATTTTCGATGTAGTATAAAATAAGAACCACCCTAATATATATATATATATATACATATAAAAATTGGTGAATGAATAAGAAATGACGTGCAGAATACAGAAAGTCGGACACTCCTTCTCGATTCTGATTAAATGACTGCATTAAACTTGGAATTTCTTTATAAATTTCAGTCTCGAAACGTTTTACCTGACTGTTAATAATTTATACATGCCGGAGTACTGAAACACGCTGTAAGCGCTGGCAATCCATGTATGAAAATCGCGTAGCGAAGCGACGAAATCTCGCAATCATCCACTCCTCCAGCAAACGGAGCGCGACTCAGTCGCAAGCACTGTCGCCTGCTTGCGTGTAATTTAGTTCGTAACATGCACCACGAGACAGAGAGAGAGAGAGAGAGAGAGAGAGACATGGACTCGCATTTCCGAGCACACAGCCGGAGCCAGTTAAGGTGAATGTCGTTGTCGAGGACCTATAGTCAAAAGATACACATCGTACGACGAACTGGCGGTTCTGGTGAATCCTAGTGTGCACGGTCACGATTCCACGTTGCTGCGGTATGTACCGGGTGGATATTGATCCGGTCAAAGTACGGCTTGGGTTTTGTATCTCGTTCGCCCTCGTGCGATCGTGTACATGTCTGTACGTGATTCGTACACTGACGAGATCCCGGTTTCCTCTTTATCAGAAGCTCCTGCCAAGCTACCAGCCATTCGGCTTGCCTGCCTGCTTCCCTGCTTGGACCTTCAACTACCACATTTTCGGACAGAGAACTCGATGTTTCCAATCAGAAAGCGTCCAGTTGCTTTCACATGAGCTATCATCGTAGTCAATTTGATTCTTGCAATCACAAGGAGACGCAGAAATTTTTTTAAACAGTGAAAAGATTGTAAAAATTTGTAAAATTTCTGGGTCCATTTCCTACCGCTATCAATATTTTAAATAAAAGCGCATAACTATTCTTTGCACGAGTATTTCTTATCAAAACAAATTTGAGGTATGCAAATAATAATCCTAAAATTTTGAATAATTGCTGGATTCAGAATTGAGAAATATTCAGGTAAAATATTTAAAAATTTTATGTAATATTTAAAACATTATATGATACTTTATTGTATAGTTATAAAACTGTTTTGACACAAACTATAAAATTGTCCTGTTAACATTCAAAAGTGTCGTCTAGACCATTAAAAACGCATCAGCGCTTCCTTATGTGACACAATTTTACGTAGAAGGAAGATTACGTATTTAATAATCCCTCGTGACTACTAACTACTAACATAATCCTTTTTTTACTTTCCAATATCCGTTAATATTTAGCGTTCCGTAACTTTGCTCCAGTTTACCGATAAACTTTATCATGCAAAGTACTTTCGACCGTTAGTTGATGATAATGAAAGAACATTTCCCTAAAAAAATATGTGACATAATTGATATCGCGTCACTAATACAAACTCGTAATAACCTAAAGGCGGAAATTTACTAAATAAAATGGGTTGATCAAACACAACCTTGGTCAAATAATTTTCATTGAGTATACTATATGTGTAAACGCTCATGGCCACGAGTATTTACAAAATAAAATGCATATATGAATGTGTTGATATTTTTCTTTGACTTTCCAGAACTTTGCAAGTTTATTTTAAAAGCATGCCCAATCCCAACTATAAATTTCATGAAATAAATCTAAATTGGTTTTCAGCTTGCACCTCCCTGAAAAAATGTTCTAGATCCCTTGTATAATCTCAAAGATACACATAATTTTTTTTAAATCGCATTTTGTTCAAAAAATCCATACTTTTGCTCGTTGCATAATTTGTCACGCTCGCATTTTGGCATCGCGAATCCAAATCTACACACTTTCATTCTTAATCTCCTGGCAATACGTTATTCGTGCCGACGATATTTTTCTCACTATTGCTCACTTGCGTGAGCAAATTGAACGGTGCGGGTCGCTTCATCATCGAGTGTCAGAGAAGACAGAGCTTGCGGAATATTCAAGATGCGCACATTACAATTCCGTAGGTAATCATGTGACGTAACCACTCGTAGGGCCCGTGCACCCGACACCATCGCAGATTTATAGCTACCATCTTTTGCACGATTATTCAGAAGTAGGCCTTTTACTCAGACTAAATTTATAATGGAAAGTCATGAGGCACTATGTACTAAAGTTAATCTCTAGAATAATAACACAGAAACATTTCAACGAAGCGTATGCACTGCTAGAAAAAAGTACAGAATATGATACGTACGCCGTAAAAAGTAGACTGATGAAATAATGAAAGTAATATGCGTAACAAAATTTGCGAGAAATTTATTTTAATAAAGAGTTTGGTGAATTTGATTATATATTTTTATGCTGATTTTATTACTCGCTTGATTTCACAAACTTGATGGTGTAAAGTTTATAGCGGTAACACATATATTTAATAACAAGTGTGAAAGTTTTATGTAGCATCGTTCGCGAATACATAAAACCATCACCGAATTTACAAGTCGAATAACACGTTAGATGATGTAAATTGTAAATATTAAAAAGAAAAAGATCAATATATTAAGCGTTTACTTTGTACAACAATCACCGTTTGATATAAAAATTAAATTTTATCGAAATTCCACGTTAACTTGTAAGATCATTGCGACATTAACTATTACATATGTTTGTAATTATTACATATTTTTATAATAATGTGTCAAACACATTTGTCATATAATTCATCATATAATTAATTAAATGAATAATCACAATGAATGAAAAGGGAAGTGCAAATGTCGCTTTCTTAAATTATGAAATTTGTACCATTGAATTATTTATGCTCGCCGTCGACAATTATTTTAATTAACGATGCAACTTTTAGATCCATAAGAAAAACGGAATATATAATATACCGCAGCCTTTCTACGATATTTATTAGCGATCTCTGCAATATTTATTAGCGAAACTTTAGCGACAAAAGAAAAAATAGAATAAGGAGTAAATGCAAGCTGAAGGTCAAGCCGGCATATGACAGGAGAATATTGAAATGAGTTTCGTGGTCCCATAAATCGTCTCGTTCAGCCGGTCGCATATAGTTGCTCCACCAGAATTGCAGAAATTAAATAGGAGGTAGAAATTTCCAAGAACTCCCCCCTTAGTTCCGAAACTTCTATTAATTTCTTAAGAATCACCATGAGAATTAAACAAGAAATGATTCGAGGGAAATCGTCGTTTTATGACAAATTACATCTTTTATTTTCATTCCAGAGTAAGCCCTTGACTGGCATGAAAATACTTTGACCCAAATTTGTATTCAGCAGTTCAAAAAACCCTCAAGTAACATAAGAATTCTGCTAACCTAATGAAAAAAATAAAATGATGTGAACATGGCGTCAATGTCATTTTTGGTACATCTTTTTTCGGCGCCATATAGCGTCAATATTAATCAAGGGATTAAGAAGGAGCAATTAAGAACAAATTATCAATTTGACGTCTTATTATCTATTTACGAGAAAAGGATGAGTGTTTACATTGAAAATTAAGTGAATGTCTCCGGTAATACATTGGATAATTCAAATAATGGAACTTCGATAATGAATGAGCTCCAGATTGTTCCATCAACTCTTGCTCGCATAATATCCTCGGAGATTGATGATACAATGTTGCAGTATCTGTATACACGACACCGGTATAATTATTCCAATTAACTATTCTCCGGAAAACCAGGGCGCAATGTGCAGATCACAAACAGAACGTGCAGTTAGACATCAATTAACTGCAGTAAACATTAACAAAAGTTTGATTTTTCAATCACGATTAATTCAATTGTTTTACACACATTCAGCTTCCCTCTTTCGAACTCACACCATATCGTCTCTTTCGTTCTTCCAGTTAGATAACAGCAGCCGTACTCCATTAAGACAGAGTCTACTCTTCTAAGACAGACGTCGACCCATTTCCGTTTCTCGCAATTACACGCAGCCGTTGTAATTAACTCCTTATCTGTCAGTGCACGTATAAAGGCGCCGAAATTAAATTCAATGTAATAACACAGCTAATTAATCTGTACGTAAATCAAAGTGAATCTAACATACCATTTGATGAGCAGAAAATTATTCATTGACAAAATTTATTTATTTGTTTTGTATGAAATTATAAAATTTTTATAAATCTTAAATTTACTTTAATCTTCAATTCAATTAATATATGATTGGAACAAATACTCGATAACCATGAATAAGATCCAATCATTCTATAAATTTAATTTTTTTACAGATCTTGAGAGATTTTAAAACGCAGATATATGCATTGATTAATCACTTTGCTTAATCACTCTTGCTTCCTTCGTCAAGACAAATATCTCCTTTATGTCGCGTTCCTGTTTTATATTGTAAAAGTTTAATTCTCACACATTTGCTCGAGTCTTGGAGCAGGATTAAGTCGACGCTTGTCGGCGCGATTGTGCCTTAAACTTATTATGCACTCGCGATAATTAATGTCGCCAACGTGACAGCCTAATTAATCGTTCATCGCTCGAATAGGATCGACCAGAACAAAGGAACTGTGCACTTAACGTCCTGTCTCTTTCTGCAACAGCGAAGCAATTAGCTGAAAAAGTATTCAAGTACATATATGTATAAACATCATTCCCACAATACAATTTTCTTGCTTTTACAATAAAGATTTTTAAGGCTCTTAAAGATCTTCTAAAAAATTTAGAACAAGCCTTAAAGATCTATTCAATCTTTCAAAGCAAGAAAAAGAATGCTATTTTTCGCAATTTTCTATTTTCTCTCAATTTCTTAAAAAATACAGCTTTAACTAATAAGATAATTGATTAGAATTTTACATTTTAAAAAATTCGAATAATTTACAAATCTTAAGAATTATCGGTGCAAAAATTTTTTATTCTCTCGTGATTCATTCAGTATAATTGAGATTTGTCAATTCGAAAAGTTTCTAAAAGTGTCCTCTCTCATTAAAGGCCACATGTTGAGTGTACAAGGACAATGAATAAGGATGAGTGAACCCAAACGGAATATCGAGCAGAGACGAATAAACACGAAACCGCATGTACAAGACCGGAATAGAATTTGTCTTTGTTTTTAAGCATATCAATTGGCAATATGTCGCCATATCAAATTCAACTAAACTCTTATTGCAATGGTTTCTATAATAAAAATTAAATACGCTCCTAATTTTTCAATAAAAAAATCAACATGTTAAACATCGCTACAGTTAAAAGCATGCTATTTATAGCGTACAGTATTCTTGTTCTATTAATATTATAGGCATAGCCAGGAAAAGATAGAGGGCGCTTGCCAGAGAAAATAAATAATTACTGTCAAGTTATTTTTTACTAATTATACGGACCTGCAAAATAAGGATTTTTTTTTTTAAGATATAATAATGATTTCCGATGTATTTTTGTGCGTTGAATCCAAATCTGACCGCAGAATTTGCCTAGCACGTCAGGATTTTGAGATATTCTAACCTAAAAGTGTAAAAAAGGCTGTTTTTCGACATTTTCAGATGAGAATAAACTTTAAAACGCGATGATACTCGTTAATTTGGTCAACAGATTCGGATTCCTCATGAAAAAAATCTATGAAAATGCATATACGTGGTTTCTGAAATATTTACAACTGCAGGACACTTAAAAATGTTGAAAAACGGTCTTTTTTACACTTTTAGATTAGAATATCAAATCCTGACGTGCTAGACAAATTCTGCGGCCAGATTCGGATTCAGCGCAACAAATTACGTAGAAAAGCATCTTCAGATTTCAGTGGGAAAAATCTCGCAGACCTTTGTTACTAATACTGCGAATACTAGTTTTAGTATAATAAGCATACTATTCAATTGTTAGTCTTGAGTGATATAAATAAATCGAATAAATCAATTTCAAATAATAAAATTGATTTCAACATCAAAATTCTAGCCCCTCCCCTTTCTGAATAAAACTTTGACTACTCTCATATTTTTATACCCAGGAGATATCGCGTGCTCGCGTTTAGGAGTCTTTCCGGAATTCAATTTACATCAAAACAAATAAGTTCAATATCTGTCTCTTCGTGAACTACGTTCCTGAATTACATCGCAGTGATAAGCATTCTAATTTAAGTGGAATCTATTGCGGTAAAATTACTGGCAATAATACTGAGGCAGGCAGGCAGGCAGGTTTCTCGTTACACGGAATTCGACTACGTGACGTGACGTTGCACGCGAGGCACATTGCGCGACTGTCGGCAAAATATAATGCAGATTCCGTTTCTGAAACTGCCAGCCGCATTGATCCCAACGCCGACGTCGGGGCGCTGTCGTAATGCGGAAAGTGAAACGTGCAATATCGCTGCGCCGTTTACACGTTACTTCAACGAGAAACGAGGCTGCGTCTACGTAACATGCATGGACTTCGAAACGCACGAATCGATTATGCCAATTATGCCGCGTTACGCATCATTATCACTCCGATACGCGTAATTTGCGACCGATTCCAGATTCCACCATCCTCCCCCGTAATGCTCGGGGCCCGGTATTCGAATACCTCGCGTGTTAAGTGCAAAGTGCCGTCGAAGAATTTTAGGCGCCTGTTCCAATTAGAGCCAACAGATGAGACCGCACGTGAAAACGCGCCGATGGCAATTCAGCGAAAAATTCAGCAAAAATAAATTCCCCGCGAGGATAATTTGTAGCTCGCACTTTTCCGGTTTTTTGAAGCGTCCCTATTTGGCCACCGAATAAAATCCGAATAAAATTTTAATTATTAAGACTCTTGTCACAGACGGCTCTGCTTTTTATTTATCTACGTTGTATCTTTTAACACGCGTTTCGCATTTTTTCAGAATTAATTCGCGTCTGCATAGAAATTGCGTGATCCCTCGAAACGAAAGCTTCATGTTTTTGTCTCTTTTTTTTCAAGCACGTGGACAATGCGAGTCAGGGGTTAATCGTGCAAGCCGTCGCAAAAATAATCTGTACATATGTGTATGCCCGGCGCGCTTCGTGAATTCTCACGTCGCACGCCGCCGTCGCTTCCGCACCCCACACACTTTGAATCTTAATGGCTCGATTTGTATTCACAACGAGAGGATGAATTTTTCATCGCTACAAGAGACGTAAAGGGTATCGCTCTCGTCGTTCTCGTCGGACGCTTGCACTCGAAAATGACCAATGGCGACGTGACCAGTATTGTGTTATGTCACGTTCGGTGTATGCATATCGGACTTTAGGATTTAACGGAAAAACGATGTTAAAGACTCGACTTTAGCCACACAAGTCAGGAAATAGAAACATTTAAAGAGAAGTAGGTCAACTCGCAATTACGCAGCGCGATAATGAACACATAAAGAATGAATAAAGCCATGAGAGATGGATTTTTTAGCATGAGTAACAAAACAATAGCATATAGAAAGATCAAGTTTTGTAATATTGTATTAGGATATTATGATAAGCTTAGTTTTCGCCGCTCACAATTAGATGGTTCCAACTGCAAATGTAGCGAAGGTTAGACATCTGTCTATAAAATTGAGTGCGTTTATTTTTGTGAAAGCAGGAGTATTTTTTAAATCAATTTAAAATGGGACGTGATAAGTTTTTTCGACATGTACTTCTTCACTACTTTGATCTGAATAAAACTGCAGTTGAAACTCGTCGATTGAGTTTTGAAACTTGTGGTGAACAAGCACCACCAATAAGAGCATGCAGAAAATGGTTTCAAAGAACGTTCAAGATAGCCAAAAAAGTTTGATGATGCCGAATTGCAAGCGTTGCTGGATGAAAATGCAGCTCAAAGAAGTGTCAGAAATGTTAAATATTACTCCTATGGCTGTTGCTAAACGTTTGTACTCCATGGGAAAGATTGAGGAAGAAAATGGCTACCACATGAGTTGTCTGAAAATGTCATCTTATTGTTTCTGTTTGACTTCTTTGCTTGCCAGGCTGAAAAAAAGAGTTTTTTGTGGCGCATCGTGACTGGCGATGAAAAGTGGATTTGTTTCGACAATCCCAAGCGCAAAAAAGCATGGGTGGATCCCGGCCAACCATCAACATCAACGTCAAAACGGAATATTTCACGATATAAGGCAACGTTCTACATTCGGTGGGATCAGGAAAGCGTAATTTTTTACGAGCTACTGAAACCGAATGCAACACGGCTGACCGCTACCAACAATTATACCGATTGAACGATGAATTGATGCGAAAAAGCCATCAATAGCCAGTAATCGACGCAAAGTGATTCTTTTGCATGACAACGCACGACCACATGTTGCAAAAATCGTAAAAGAAATATTGTTGGAGCTCAAATGGGAAATTTTCCTGCACCCAGCCTATTCTCCGATACACACTTCTCTAATTACGAAGAAGTCCGAAAATGAGTCGATCAAGATTGCTTAAAAAAACAGGTTGTTCCATCGCCGTGAATGAAAGAAAGGGAAAAAGTCATAGAAAACAATGGACAATGTTTTGATTGATGTATTAATTCATTTTCTTAAAATAAATGTATTTTTCAGACAAAAAACAGCTGGAAAGTTTATCTAATAATTGAAATATTTTAGCAGAGGAATCTATTTATAGCAAAATGGATATCTTTTTATTATAGAAAATATTATAAAGTTTAAGTTTTTAATTGTATTATTAATGAAGTTTACCACAAGTGCATTGCTCGTAAAGTACATGTTAAATCGTACTTTCGAGTTAAATAAAACACAAAATAAATTTTACATGTCAATAATTAATACTGTTCAAATATTGTTTCAATACTGTGTCAATATTTGTGAACCTATATATGGCAATCGATTAATCAACTCTCCGTCGCTAATTTGTTTTATTGGTGCAATCAAACATAGATAATTTTATTAGTTTAAAGAATTTATTAGTTTAAAGAATTTACACAATATCGAAATTTTGCAAATTTAGTTTATTGCGTTAAAGATTTAAATAAAAATTTAATCTTTTAACATACAACATTGTTTAATATTCTCCTATATTTTGCAATTAATATTTGTAATAAAATTACATTGAAAAGAAGATAAAAAATGGCGTTAAGTACATACGCGCTCCTCGTTGTATTCAACATTTGTACGAAAGATTTGATATAAAATTTGGCGCCAACTTATAGTCGTCAATTAAATCTAATATGTTTCAACATTTTATACCTTTACACACTAGTGAATAAATCTCATATTTTGTTAATATAAAGAAAATCATAGAAAAACCTAGTACATTCTAATAAAGCAATAAATCATAAAACGATAATTAACACTAAAAAACAAAAAAATTAATACAAAAAAGTGCGCATGCCCGTGGGACACCCCTTTAAAGAGGGCAAACATCTGCTTAAAAAGTGCCTCCAAATGATGATCGAACACATATGTCATGTATTTTCGTAATTTTAAATTGACATATAGAAAGTGAAAACATACTGTATAGACACCCTGTAGATAGAGTGCATCACGCAATTGGGATTTTAACACATGTTTTGTTGAAGATAGAAAAAAAGTGGTACAGGCAAAAGTTTAATGATATAATAATCTAGCTTTTTATTAAGATGCTCGGATAAGAAATACATACTTCATGACATTGCATATTGTACACTGATATATTTTTACATGAAATGTAAATTTTCATAAACTATTTTTTGATACTATACCTTTGTATACAGAACAACAAGATAAATCAATTGGTATAAAGAAAACAGTTACTTTTAAAAAATTATAAGTAATTATGTGTCTTTTTTACACCATTCATTTCATTATTCTGTACATAAAAATATTAAAGTAAGTAAGTGCATTTATCAAGAAATAAATGATTTTAGGAAATATTTTACACTTCATATTAAAATGATGAAATAGTATTCGTTATCTTATACAGCTCCTATCACTTTAATTGTTGATATCGTAGATAAATTAAAATTCTGTGTTATTCTCACTAATTTATTATCTTATAATAAAAATATTATTAAATGAATAATTTCTTCTATCATATTTATTTCGTAAAAGAGACTATTAGGACACACATCCCAATGTGATCGCCAATATTATACCTGTTTCTTAAATAAAACTTCAAAATACATTGTAATTATATCAAAATCTGATAATGATCTAATAGAATTATATAATATATATTCTAAATATATGTTATATATTTAGAAAAAACATGAATAAATGTTGTAGTTTTTAATGATATGCCCCATATGTTTCATTTTTTTGCAAAACTACTGCAAACTATTCTACTGCAAAACTATGTTATAAAATATTACTTTTTAAAATAATTATGTTTTAGTATAATCTAAATTTGCTTAATTTAATAATATAAGCTATATTTTCCCTTTAATAATTTTGATATTCTGAGTTTATTTTAATTATTTTTATAAAAAGAATTCACAATTAAAAAAACACATTATTTTTATTTTTATTAACATACAATTATTACGGGTTAATTATTACCGAAAAATAGATAATACATTATTTTTAAAAATACTACAGAAAATCTAATTTCAGTTAAATTGTTCAAAATAAATTTGACTTACATAAAAGAATATTTTGAAATAATGGCATATTAAATAGAGAAAAAAGGCACAATTCAAATCGCAGGGAAATGGAAATGGAAATTTTTTAAAAGTGGAAAAACACAAATTAATTTATTTTTTTATATTATTAATTTATTTTTTTATATTATTTCGATATCTGGACACTTTTCATCAAATACTACAGGATACATCAATTTTTTGGCAAACATTTAAACGAATTTGCACGCGATATTATTGTAATGTGTATTATTGTTAATGTAACATTATTATATATGTATATCATGATAAAATATATACATTAGTAATATTTTAGCGACAGAACCAAGCCGCAACATTCAATAGCTGCAATTCAATAATGTAAGCCCGTAAAATAATAATGTAGCAGGAATTTCATGTCAGAAGTTCTTTTTAATTTAACTTCTCCTGATTTCTTTTTGCAAATTCTTTCCAATTCTTTTAATGTTGCACGAGTTTCGTAATTGCAATTTAATGATTTGTCGTGGCTCGAATAGTTAATTTGCGCAATTAAGACTGATTTCAAGTCAATCGGAAACTTCCGATCTGTACCGCGTTCAGTAGAATTTAGTTCACTGTGTACCTATTGGTTACTACCCGATTCTACTGCAAGCCGGCCGGCCATTTTAGACTGTCAATTAGATTAATTAGGAAGGACTAATTGTTCTCTCTGTCCATCGACTACAGGATGACCCGCTACGGAGATCGATCTTGAGAGTTCACCAACTGAAATGTAGAGACCCTTCTGTTCAGATAATTTAATCGCCGTTCAACATCAACAACTTCTACTATCTGTAGATTAATACCCAATTATGTAACTAATAAATGTATCTAATTATCTAAGATAAATATTTAATATAAATGTATAATTATGTATCTAATAAAAATATTGTATAATATAATATTATGCATGTTGCAACATAAATAGTGTTAATTTCCATAAAAAGAATGTGTAATGTGCTGTTAATATAATAAGTGTTGTTTATATTATAATTTTAAAAATGTTAAAAATGTTTTTCAAAAGAAGTGTTGAAATCAGAAAATTGATAAACGTTTTAAAAAGTTAACCATTTTTAGACCCACCAAAAGTATAAAAAATATTTAATGCAAAAGAACTTGCTTTTCAAAATATGTAATAAGATAATAACAAATAACAAATAATATTTAATTTAGATTTGAATATGACACACACACACACACACACACAAAAATCATACACATTCATCATATTGATTTATTTATTTATTTCAACCGTATTTGATCTAGTAACCAATTTTGTTGCATTAAAAAGTATTTAGCTTTTAAAATATCATATTTCCATTTTTTATTCAGTCCAATTTTCTGATTTCAACACTTTTTAAAAAAATATTTTTAACATTTGTAAAATCATAAAATAAACAACATTTATTATTCACCTAAACATTCTTTTTATGAAAATCAATATCATTGTTGCAACCCACAATTATTTTATATTTTTTATTAGATATATTAAAATTTAATTTTCAATGTTTTGGAAATTCACAATGCATGTGTACAAATATTGTATAAGCATAACATGAAGCATAAGCAAAGTCATTTTTAACGCTATTTAAATAAAGCATGTAGAGCGTATAAAGAGCAAGAGAAATATTGCGGTAACGTGTGCAGTGGGCACACAATCACGAAAACATGTACTTGCGTGCGCACGACGTTTCATATCGACTGTTCCAAGAAAACAATTCAGCGGATCGTACTTTATAAACAAGATGCTTACATTTTTCCGATACCGAATGCAACAGTTCATCCAGAAGTATTCCTGTCGATATTTAACACTTCGGGTTCTATTTCCTGCCAATTTTTATCTCACCGCTTATATTGTCGGGCGATCCAGCAGCAGAATTCAAGGGAAAAGTGAAAAAAAGAAACTAAAACAAGATTTCGGGCGATCCAGCAGCAGAAAAAGTGAAAAAAAGAAACTAAAAAATTTAAAAAAAGCGAGAAAAATGAAAAGAAGATATTGTCAGAAATCAGAAATCATCAAAGAACGCTATTTAAAGATGTAATACGCGACGCATTTGAGGATTAGAATGCGATTTTCACCTTCTTTAGTTATACTTCTACTTAAGACTCGACGTTCATCATCTTATCGATGCACAGAACTCTAAGTATCTCCTGGAACTCCGTTCAGAGAAGAAGAGCAAAACTTTTAGTAAAACTGACTGAATCTTGAGCACGTATATCCGGAAGCGAGAGAAAGGGCGACGTTATGCCGCGCCGATCGAGTCGCTCTCGGTTGATCTGCTTTGCGGTCCACAAACGTGGTCGGCTGAACTTTAATTGCCTCCGAACCTACCGCGACTAGTGACGGTGCGGAAGGGGGTCAAAAAGTTAGCGAAAAGCGGAAGGATCCATTAGCTCCGAGTCGATATTTCTGCGAGGAGGACCGAGAAAGACCGTCGGGAATTTTCTCGTATTATCTCGACTATCCACTTACCTTCTCTTTTTCTCCGTTTTTCGCCGACTTTGACGTCAGCTTTGTGTACCTAACATCGCTGCCCATCTTTCGTCCCATCTTTCGACCGCGAGCTACTGGATATCGGATTTTCGAATGGCTATCACGGATCAGGAAAGCAATCGCTGCGAACACCAGATAATACCAATGTCGTCGACTTTTTCGTCTCCCAATCGATACCCCGGTGGACACTACTTATCGACAAATCGGTCTCGCGTTGTAGACCGATCTTTATTAGCACTATTAGCGCTTGTACGAAGCAATTACGCGAACTTCATCAGGAGAACATGTTTTCAAATGTTCCTGACTTCAGTATTAATAGTACATCAGATCGGGCAATTCTGCGAATAGAGTTTGAACAGAGACACTTGGATTGTCCAAATGGAGTACGGGAGATTGCCAATATGAGATAGAGAAATGAAACAAGGGTTTCAAGCTTAGTTTTTCGTTGAACAATCGCACCAGTAATCTTATCGGATGAGAGCTGCATTACTCTGCCATTCTGAAAAAGAATTTTACAAACATTTTATATCTCATATAACATTTATATGAATTGTCCTGAAGGAGACGAAGATAATCTGCGACAAAACATTGTTCCAAAAAAATCACTTCAAAATTAAATTAGAAAAAGAGAGCGAGAAAGAGAAGTTTTTCGGTAGCAAAAATAATGGAATTTCCAACTCGAAATGCATTCGCAATTGTTAAATCTCGAATTTTATTTTTACCTTATTAACGTGCTTCTCTCTAATTAAAAAACAAGAATATTTTATATGTATACTTTTTACATTTAAGCCTCCTGCTTTCGATTGTCAAGCGCGTTGACGGTGGCGACTCAATTAAAAAACGGTGGAAATAAGAATCTCATTACATATGTCGTCAGAAAATATATGAATGTATGTACCGAATGTACAATATATACGTATGCTTTTTGACACATCAAAAAACTAAATTATTCCGCAACGTCATTTTTCATTTTAGAGAGCATGTGATTTTATGTTTAAAATAATTATCACAGTTACAATAAAATATACCAAAGACTCCTATTTTGTTATAATTTAACACGTGAAAGTAAGTATTTATTTTAATAATAAAGCTCGGCAGCTGTCAAACAGCTTCGTTGATTAGACACAATTCAATTCGACATATATGGATTATTTGTTAATTACTCCAAAAAAGAGGAGTTTTCGATATATTTTTAATCTATTCTATCGATTACAAACGCTATTTTATTGAAAGACATTTTTATTTCGATGTAATTTTCATGGTACATTTTCTCGCTTCTGACATCATTAATCCAAGATGGCTACTGTGAGTAAGAAGGAGTAAGCTAACCTCATTTAACTTTGTTAATTGTCAACATTAAATGGATCGCCAATTGACGCTAATAATTCTCCTCACGTGTACGTCTAACGCTTTGCCTCCGTTTCTAAATAGCTAGACATAAAGTTTCAAAGGAGCATTAGTTCTCTTGAAAAACAAGACTTTCTTTCATTACACGAACGACATGAAGTATACGTTTGCAGGACCGCAAGAGCGTACGGAGCAACACAACGACGAATTCACGGGACGGCACTCGTCCGTAGTTTCTACTACTAGGTTTAACTCCACGGTCGAGCGATATCCCACATTCTGGTCCACGCATTTACAGAAACAGACGGGGTTTTATGTGGGGGAGAGGAATCCTCATTGCCATGCGACTGGCTTGCAGTTGACACTGCGCAGCCAGCTTCGTTGTGACATGACGCACAGAGTTACGAAATACCTCCTAAGAAATTACACTCTATCATGATGTTTTGTTTCTGTCTTCTCGTAAAATTACACCATTAATTAATGTCGTATTTTAATTCTCTTTCCTAAAGTTAATAAATATTACTTATAAAGCAATTTGTGTGTCGCAAATCCGAAGTCCAATGGAGTGCCAGTTTCATGGAATATTCTACACTAAATGTTTTAATGTGATATAATTCTGAAATATTTGTGATTTTACAAATTATATATGTTAAAAACTTGTGGAAACAGAGATAATTTAAAAACTATATAACATCACTCTATATTTTTTTAAATTATGACATTATAGTTAATAATTTAAAGTTTATATTTCAAAAGGATTATATATGTTAACGTATCATTGTTCTTCAACGTTCAAACTAAAATAATGGATAATACTAATTAAGAGATAAAGATCTGAAAAAATGAGGCAAATAATATTGTATTATTTTGCCAACTTTTTTACTGCGTTTTGTTGCCGATAAGAAACACCCGTCAAAGCTCCGCCAATTGACTTTTCTCTCGGACCGTAATGACGAAGTGGCTTAATTACGATCCCCGTTGTTATTCATGCAAATTCCTGACGGTTATTGCAGCCGAGGGAGTGCTCCATTATCGGAGCAACGTCGTTGATTTTCTTTCTGGCGCTTTTCCTTTGCCGCGCGACGACACGCCGGCGAAATGAAACATTCTTTTTTTCCGCGCGAAAAATCTGAAATGAATTAGAACAGTCGCGATACAGTTATTGCGGAGTGGTTTTCTCCATCGAATTAATCCTGTTTTAATCTTTGTTACGGTTCGTGTCGCGTTCGATACATGCGTTCAGCCATTTTCATCTTTATTCACGTTCAATACAATACATTCTTTTCCGCTAGAAAAAAGTTAACATACATACACAATAGAAAGATCAAACTATTAAAACTTACCACCAATTTACAAAGGCCTCAGAGAATTTTAAAAGTTTCTTGTGCAGCTTTTGAATCATCACTTCAAAATCACAACTTTTGACGAATGTAATTAATGTTAATTCGTTTATAGCCTGTTCTTGTGTTTTTTTTTCGTGAAACAGATCGCTGTTACCAAACACAAGAAAATGTTTGAGAATTTTATAATTTTTGTTAAGCCATTAAGACGATATTTGCTGCATAAAAAGTAATAAAAGACGATTAACCAGTGCTGTTACAGAATTAATTATTTCCATAAACAATAGCGAACTGATAGCGAAGAACTTGTGTAAATTGAGTCTCTAAAAGGTAATTAAACTACAAAGTGTAAAGCTTAATTGCTTATCCTGATTCAAGTGGACTTTAAGTCGGTTAGTTTTAATTCAAGTTCCAATTACCAAAGTACATAATGTAGAATTAAAACGTGAGAAAAGATAATTGTTCTTTTTGTCACTTTTTCCTAAGAAAAGTTTCTTAATCTACATAAGCCAACGCATATAAATGTTTGCACATTTAAACACAGCGGGGTCTTTTTTATTTGCAAAAAATTTTAAAAATCCTGCTACTTTTTTTACGAGTCTTTCTTTCAAACTTTGTTCTTCGCACGACTGCGCGAAGCAAATTGGCTTTATGGATATGAATAAAATTTCAAAATGTCGACAAACTATTAGAATTAAGCAACTTTTGCATTATTAATAAAGGAATCAGTGTAAGCAAAATTGATACAGGAAGGAGAGGGGAGAGAAAAAAAAGAAAAAGCAAATGCTACGTCAACTCCAAAAAATGGCCACGTTTTTAGTTTCGAGAAAATGGTCTCTCAATTTGAAAAATCGGACTCGAGACAAAAAAACGTTCTTATTTTAACGGAATAAAAAAATGTCAATAATTACCGACGTTGGTAACGAGACAGAAAGAACGAAAAAATGAGAGAAAGTCATGAATGTGTGTTACGATCTTACATTTGGAAACCCCAGTGATGGGGGAAAGCTTTTCATTTTAACCTCAAACCTTAGCTCGCTTTATGTCGCTGCCATCGGTTAATGCACGTGTGGAACAAGGACCAAAATAAAATAGATGCGAGGTAGTTCTAACCATAAATGTAATAAATCCATATATGTCTTATTACATTATATGGTTCTAACTTACACACTGAGAAAAAAAGTAATTGATTGAACTAAACCGTTCAACTAGAGCAATAATAACGAAATTTTTTGTTATCCTAACTAATTGTTTAGTCTGTCTGACAATTTTTAGCATGGACAAGAAAATTTTTGTTTGTCCCAACTAACGATTTATTTGACAGCCCGTGACAAATCAATTTAGTTGAATCAATTTTTTTTTTCTCAGTGCAAACACTTTGCGATAGCAGCAACGCATTGTGATGACCAAAATTTTACAGATGGGAACCATCCTCATCACCAAAGTCGGCCTGAATTTTCCAATCTGTATGCAAGACCGTGTGCGTACATGAAAATAATAACACGAGATATCTGTCCTTTTCTAACAAGTGTAAAAGAATTTTGCAATTCTGAGCCAATTCAAAGATATCTTATATGGAAAAAATGTCGGTAATTATTATTACTTTAAGATCCCCTTAAGTGATCGTTGATATTATATTATAATACATGCAAAAGAGAGAAAATAATAACACTAGCTATCTGTCCTTTTCTAACAAATAATTTTGCAATTCTGAGCCAATTCAAAGAGCCAATTCTTATATGAAAGAAATGTTGATAATTATTTTATCACTTTAAGATCCCCTTAATTGATCGTTGATATTAAGTCGTTGCACCAATGTAATTCGTTTTATTATTTTATTTAACGCGTTTTTATTACATTTCGCTTTCCCGTTAAGTACCTTTTCTTTTTTAAGAGATTCAACGGATTTTTACGCTTTGTCACGTTCTTATCGACACAATTGCACAAAGCAGATCAACAATTAAATTCCTCGAATAAGTAACATTTAAAGAAACGAGTACTGGAACAAGAAAACAAAGTATTATAAAGTTAATCAGCAATTAATTAAATGACGATGAGAGATGTAGCAAAAATCTCGTTTAACCAGCGAAAATCTCATGAGAGTAATTTGTTTCACTGCTTCTTCATACCATGCCTGAGGAAATCTTCACGTCTTCAGAAAACATCAAGTCAATCTTATCCCTCTGAGAAAAATACTAATTTCACCCTTTCTCTCGTTTTCTCACGTAGATGTACGTAACAAAGCGTGTACAAGGATAATAAAATTCCAGGATGCCGAGAAAGGAGTCGTCATTAGAATCATATTAAACAGCGAAAGCAGCGGTGGGAGAAAGAGTGAAAAAGAAATGGAAGACGAGAAGTGAAAGGGATAGGAATGGAATAGCCTAGACAGCAGGCGTTGAGAGGAATTTCATTAATAATACAAGTGACGAGACCGAATCACATCGCCCGAGATACGTTTTTATAATTATTTCTACGGTGCAAAGAGATAAAGCGACAAGAACAACAATTATTTATAATGAAGAAACGTGATGGGATTCGAGCGACTAATGGTCGTTTTCAAATATAAGGATGAATGATGCTTTTGAGGGTCCGCCCTGCAAGAGCAAATGCTTCTTCATATGTAAAGAAAAAAATATAATGACGATGACGCTGCCGTCCATTGAACGACGACATTAAGACAGATGCAGCATTAACAAAAAGGCGAATTCTTCCTATCTGTTAATGATATTACAAAATTTTTGCAACAGACAGAAAAAACATAACGTGCTTAAGATAAAAAATTTTATATCATTAGTAAGACCAAATTTTATATCAACCTGGTGGAAATATTTTACCGAAAATATAATAAAATGAGTTTGAAATTCTTTCTCAATTGATCCCATTTTATTTTCATCAATATTACGGTAAAAATTTATTGAAAAATTTTGAAATCAATATTTCAGCAATTTTTATCATTAAAAAATAACACATTTTTAGTTAAATTCAGTCAATTTTATAATATTTTATAATTTTTTTACTTTTTAACAATATACTTTAAGTTTCCTTATATCATAGTATTGAACTTTAGGAAAATTATTTTTTATTTTGAGGTATTTAGTAGTTTTTCAATAACTTTCACTTTCCATCAATTTCATAGTACTTTCGGCAAAATATTTCCATTAGGGAAAAACTTCACAGTATATATTCTTTGTTAAATTTTGTCAATCAATATTAGCTATACAAGAAATTTTTATTTAACATCATTATTTTTTTCCATTGCAATTTTTCTACCAACTGACATAAGATATTCAAAATGTATCCTATAAAAATTATTAGGACGTTCCACACAATTTTATTAATCTATAATCCTCTAATACGGAAAATTCTCGCAACACTCTTAAGGTGCGAATAAACGACGCGTTCAACGAGCTTATCAACAAATTTAAAAAAAAAGAGAGGCTTCGTAAAACAAACATATTGAAAAGAATAAGAATGACCGAGCCACGCGTCGTTTAAGTCCGGCTTTAAAATGCCCACATACGTGGATTAACTTCAGAACTTTTCATATTTCGTAAGTATCTTGTGCACGTGAATGTAAATCGATAAAGGTATCTACGGAATTCCTTTATATTTTTTGCAGTTTCGTCCGAGACGCATTCCGCCGTAGCTGTGGTCGGCTTTCAGTTACCAACGTACTTGAAGTAGTCACTGCCGCAAAAGCATAAAATACCATAGAGAGACGCTAGTCCAAAAAAAACCGCCTGCAGAGACCAGTGTCGTTTTTCTTGAAAGTCGCCAATTCATTTCTCTCTTTCTGCTTTCGAAAGAGTGGTCAATGTAATGTAAGGGGATGTCGAGAAAGAGCGTAAACGATGGCATCAGGTAGATCGAAGGTGATCACTACCTTAGAACATTGGTAGAAAAATTACCTCTCAAAGGGTTTCGTGCAAATAAATGGGTGATGAGTTGAAGCTAATAATCTGCCTCTACAATGTCATTATTTATTCTTTGTCTTTTAAGCAAATTCCGTTTTAGTAATTTTTCAAAATCAAATTGCTGTCTTCAAATCAAATCCTTCAGTTAATTTCCCAAGAAATTCTTGAAAAGGTGTCCTAGAATCTAAAATTTCATTTATTAAATTGAATATTCTCGATACAATTAATATTTTTACATTTGAAATTTTGTCCTCGATCACATTTGGGCTAAATAGCGAGCCGACTTTTAAAAAACATAAACAAATTGTGGAATTAATATAAAAAAAAAATATGTTGTGTAAGTTTGCGAAATTAAACGTAATGAGCTCTTGATAGATAAATCAAACGCAGCTACATAACGTAATCGAGAATTCTGCGGATTGACGTTAGAGAATTTTCTCGCTACTCTTGCAAAAAAAGGAATTTCCAATATTTCCAATCTTCCGGCATACGCGATTGCGAGATGTAAAGACGACGTCCATGAAAATGACAGTTAAGGGGTAACGACTTTACGCGAAGAAATTGACGTTGTCGTCTTCTTCAATTTAATCCACCTTCCCGTTTACCTGCACAACCTGAACGACACTCTATTCAGTTTGCATGGCGAACAGAGAAACCGAGTGCGGCGCGTGAAAAGGGGGAAAAAAGACAGGTCGCCTCTGCAAGTACAAAAAGCGTTTCCTATTCTCGTGGGAAAGGAAAGAACGTTGGCTTTTTTAAAATTCATGTTGGCTGATGTACCTTCAGCTTACGCATACATACGTATTTTATATGATTGCAACGAAGGATCGGTAGTCAATTCTGCGAAGAAACTCGCGAGAAGAACAATCGCACAAAGAAAGATAGACAAACGCGTTGTAAAACCACATTCTCCTTCATTGCAAGTAGATTGCGAAAAAATTTTTAATTTTAATTCGATAATATTGAACAACTTTGAGCCATTCAGTAACGTTCATTGAATATCCATTTTTGTAAAATAAAATAATTCTATATATAATACTAGCGTCCCTCAGCTTCGTCTCAGCTTCGCCCGAGATGAATAGTGTGACTGAATCACACATATCGGAAGTGATATTTTTCACGCAGTAGATCTCGATAAATTTGATCGTACTCGAGGCATAGTGGTAAGCGAGTAGAACCAGCGAATAAATCCGCGAATTCAAAAACCCGGAGTCAGTGCTCTTTATATAATCTGCTTGCGGGTGGATGAAGCCACGCGCCGCCTAGCGGTGACATGATTGTACTACACGAGTTAATACAGCCGTAAATGATAAAAAATGAAAACATCAATTTCTGGATAATGAAAATATTTTTATACATGCTATATAGCCTATGTCCGTCCTAGTGTATATGAGAATATGGTGTTAAAATTTAGAGGCAATCGGTCCAGTAGTTTTTGAGTTATGCGGTAATAAAAAAACAGGCTTTCTCTTTATATATTAGTATAGATATAGATATAAATTTGTTAGGAAGTATCTAAAAATAAGGATTTATTTTAAGCGAAGTCGTATCTTTGTCTACATACTACTCGCATTCTTTTAATTTTTTAGTTTATTAAGTTCTTTTACTTTTACGAATTTGTTAATTCCATACGTATGTGCTCATTCATGTAGATTATGCTGTGTGAATTTATTTTTATTCCAGTATGTTATGTAAAAGCTCGCGTTCAAATATTTCTGTACCAGCGATGCAATTTATGTGCCAATTATCGCGCTTTTCCGGTATCACTTATAAAACGGTCAAACCGATCAATTTTTCGCGATAAGGATTATCGTACGACAGATATTTTGTATCGAAATGCTCGTTATCGGAGCTCGACGACGAACGGTTGGATCACATCCAGCAAAAAGTCAACTCTTTATCAATTTTTTTGGTTAATTAGCGATGGAAGCTAATGGCCGATCATCAACGTCGTCGCAAAACCCAAGTAGTATCGATATGATTGCTCTCTACGTGAAAGTAAATGGCGCGACCGTTGTGTAAATTCAACTAATTATGATGTATCATTAATTTACTTGGGCCAACCAATTAATACGCCGAGAAGAGGTCGAGATATCTTCTACTATCTATTCTTTCTTCGAGTCTGTTTACACTGCTCGTTCATTAATAAGCAGAATCGATCAATTTCCACACTTCGGCGAATTATCGCGACATTCTCTCACGATTGTTACAGAACTGGAATTCTAAAGTTCATTGATTTGTGACGGGTCATTGCATACAGAATGTTGTAAATAACATCTTCGTATATATTGTAATTACACAATGTTTAAAGTAATGTGATTAATACTTCAGTTCCTGCAATATGTTTACGATTTTTCAAATTACAATATAAGGAAAGGAGAAACTTCATATAACATTGCTTTTTATAATTTTAAAGTAAAACACGTTACAGTCCACAAGAGCGGTTCTTAATTTCACCAATAGAAAGTATTGTTGCTAAATATTGCTATTATGTTACTAAATGTTGTTATTAATATTTTTTTCAGCTTCCCGTATTGTTATAAAGAGATGCTATTTAGCATCGTGCTGTGCACGATAACGTATTTTTTTTCTTGAAAACTACTAATTTTATGAAAAAAATAAAAAAAAATAAGAAAGTTAATAAATCAAACTTTTTAATGCATATTTTTAGATGATCATATTCCGGCCCATTAAAAAGTTCTAATAAAAAATTGAATAGGGGTTGCTAGTTTTATTCCCTCATAACAATAATTAATAAATAACCTTTTTACTAGTAGAAAATATCCAAATATCTAATTTCATTTCTTTAACTTGTTCCAAATTTGAGAAAAAAATAAAAACCTAATTTTTATACCCCTATTTTTGGAGGAGTGTAACTGCACAGGGAGGAATATAGGAGCATATGTTTATATGAAACCCCCTCCCTTAATTTTCGATAAAGAATTATCTCCTAAAACTTTTTGCACTTATTAAAAAACATTCTGTATATAGAAATGGTTCCTGCAATATAAATTTTACACTTTAAAAGAACAGATATCAATTTTTTTTTTAATTTTTATATTTTATTACTATTTTCTCAATCAAACAATTATAATTTTTTATTAAACTTTAAATTTGCCTCAATTTCTTTTCACAATTTTTTAACGTTTTTCAATTAGTCTAATTTTCATTGGTCTCACAGTTTTCTATATTTGAAAAAACTCTCACTCACAAATTTTATCTGGTTCATTAATATTATCGTTACAATCATCCATAATTTTGGATGATCCGATAGTAAAACACATACTGCAGAAAAACTCAGCTTTCCGATGTTTCTTGTATGCAGGCTTTATCGCAGACGCATCGATCAACTATAATATATCGTTAAATTGTTGGGCAAAATCGTATACACGTATTCCACGCTAAATTAGGCTTAATAATGAAGCTACTTCACTACCTCTCGTATTATATTCTGCATACCATACATAATAATACATAATAATATTGTTAAATGCAGCTATTATACTAGAATATTGCATTCAAGAATTTTGTTTTCTCCTGAGCATAATATAATTTAGTACTAAGATCTGATACAAAAATTAAAAATGTTGATTAAAGCAACGATATGCATTTTTTTTAACAATTTATATTTTTTATATGCCGTTAATGAATAAAAAGTGATTTTTTTTTATTATTCGAAAATTGCGCAAATAAAAATAATCGCATATATTCACATCGATAGGGGCAAGCAGCAGAAAAAATTCGATAAATACTTGAAAGCATTTAATCCCTAATTTCGATTTCCAAAACAACTTTTCGATCCATTCTTCGAAAAGAAATAGATCGATCCTATTTCTCTTTTTTTACTGATTTCATTATTTAAAAACAAGATTCTCATCACGGGGATAAAAAAGCTAAATTTCCCTGTATATGCATGGGGTACATGTATATGTAGATATACACAGGCTTTCTATGTTGCAAAATTTCTCGCTTAGAACGCGCATTCAATCCTGATATTTATGAAAATGGGTTTACAGACTTGGTTTACGGCTCGTGAAAATTAGAATCGGGATAGCTTAATATGAATTTGAATTATAACCGTAAATCAATTTAATCACGTTGACGTGGCGAAACGCAATGCCAAATATGAATCATTGCCTCGAAGTTTCGTAACAGAGATTTCAACAACATAGATCACGCAAAATCAGGTGCCTCGACGCGTTATCGGACAAACACCTGTTTCCACTAGATATGCAGCAGTGTGTGGAAGCATAATGTATTCGGATTCTAAGTGAGAATAGGGTAATCATATCAAATCATACCTTAGCGAATGAATATTATTATGCCAAGTAAATCATTGTAAAATAAACGCAAGAAATTCCTTTTTTAACGTACTTTTAATGCTATGACTATTTCATTGGAATTTCGAGAAAACATTATTATTAAGCATATCTTTCTACAATAAATGTACACTTCTATCATATAAATGATTACATTTAGAAACAAGTAAGTAATAGAGATAAAACACAAAAATTATTCCTGCTTTACAAATATCTGCGACTATACAGACATTGCTATAGCTATTTCACTAAAGTTTGAAGAGTGCATTATTAAGCATGCTCTCTACGATAAATGTACATTTCTATCATGTAGATTATTACAAGGTTTAGAAACAAGTAGATGATACGTATAAAACATAATATTCTTGTTCTATAACTAAAACATACCTGCAATATATTATCTATTGTTATTGCTACTTCACTGAAGTTTCAGGAATGCATTATTGAAGCATAGCAAGCTTGCTTTGTATTCTATGAGAAAGCTATAATTCTAACATATATTGTAGATTATTACATTGTTCTAGAAGCACCTTTTGAACGATTTATAATTTATGACAGAATTTTCAAGCTAAAATTCCATTTAATTTATTTCATCATACCTTTTAATGCGATTCCATATGTGTTTATATTTTGATTTTAAATGTTTTTTTATGTAATAAAGTTATAAACAGAATTATGGATCGCAAGTTATAAATGTGGTTTGAAGTAGGTTTTAATAAACTGTGTCACGAAAAATAGATTCTCCGATACTCTGGGTGGGAATTTTCATTTTTATTGCATGTACTTTTGCACGGCTGAACGTGCTTTCTACGAAATTACTCGAATCTTGCGTTAGCTTCTACACGCTTCTACACATAGTGGCCTACCTTACAAAGCAGCCATAATTCCAAACGCTCAGAATTAGTCTGATAAAGCAATATTGTAAATTACGTTGTTGTTTCTCGCTCTACTTTTTTCATTCTTATGTGTTCGCGGAGGAGTTATACCAATCGCTGTTTAGCCTATGTAGATGATTCGGCACGCTGGGTCTTTATTGTAATAAAGCCAGCCTTAAATGACGCATAGTTTGGCGATTCTTTTTTTTTTTCAATAAATTTGCTTTACGAATTCTCTCTATTTTTAACTTGTTAAGCTTGCCGATCAACAAGTTAAAAAAAGTCACGCGTCGTTTAAGGACTTATCCGACATAAGAAAGAAAGATTGTGTTAAAAGTTTCGTTACTTTACACTCCGAACCTAAGTCGCCAGATGCATAAAATTTAAAATATACACACACCTACTTTTATACACGTTTAATATAAATTTCTATTTATGCGCACACTAACGAAAAATACACATAATAAATTATTATTATTACGTATTATATATAATAATTTAAAATATTTAAAAAATAATAATTTATTATAATATTATAATTTTAATATGTATCCATACAGCACAAAAGCTTCCAAATACATTGTAGAAATGTTGCAACATTGCAAGTTACAATGTACAATATTGCGCAGACATTTCAGAGAGATACAATTGTAATATTTCACCGAAATATCCAGCAATATTGCTGAAATATTACCAAATTGGCAATGGAAATTCGATTAATTAGTATGATTATTAATCTCACAAAAAGTAGAACGCAACATAATTATCCGCTTTGCTGATTTTAAGGGACCTCATAGTTGGCGGTTTCCAACAAAAATATCACTAGTTGTTCGTAAGCCTCCAAGAAAGAGCTTACAACTTTTATATAAGTTTTTTAAACGTTTTATCAAAATACAATGATTACAAATGAGTTGCAACGTAGTTTTTTTTTTTCAGTGTAGTTTTTACCATATAAATACATAATTTCAATGAAAGGTAGTAATTTCATATATTTTGACACATATGTACATATCATATACAATATTTGAAAAAATTTAACGAATAAATAACATTTACATCACACATAAAAAGTGACGATATTTTAAAGTCACATTTTATATATGATGTCTACTAATCACAATATTATTTATTCATTGAAATGTAAAGTAGCAGATATGACATATATATATCAACAATAATGTGCAATGTTCCTGCAATTTTTCGGTGCTGTATGAGTATTTAATAATATACAATATATATATATATATATATATATATATATATATATGTATATATATATAGTTGAATTGTCAAAGCATGATTTATTTGTTAGATAAAAGTGATCTCTCTTTTTTTTCTAAAAATAATTTTCAATTAGCCTGCAATTATATCAACAAGTGTTACTATTTCAGCTTTATTAATCTTTCTCGTAATGATATACATATAATACATTTCAACATTAATATCGGGCATCTTTTCTTCAACTTTTTCTTTCTATAAAACCATGGTTATGTTCGTCTCTTTATCGATGCGCGATAGCTTGGCAATATTCCACGTATGTGTGTTTATCTTCTAGTCGTTCCAAAGCTACCGAGCGTCATAAGGTGCTCTGTCATTGCATCGCGGTAACGCGAGCCGATAATGCAGCAATGTTATATACAGTTAGCGTCAGACGTTGACTTATAACACCGGCATGAATAGGAGCACAACGCCTCGTGAAGGCTTTCGTGATTATTCAGTAATGGCAACAATAATGTTTCATAGGTGGAATGCGCATTGTGATTCTCTGTTATATTATTTAATCGACGTTAGTCACACTACATTTTGCAGAACTATCAAAGTGAGCGATAAAGCATGTTCAATAAAATAAACAGAAAGTTTTTCATTTAATCGAATTGCAAGGTAACTCGTAAACGAATAATTAACGTTTCGTTTAAAATTTAGACTGCCTCTTGAAAAACAGAAGGGAAGAGAGAAAAACGGAACGGAGAATTAAAAGGTTTCGATTGAAAATTGCACTCCTACACGGCAAAGCAAAACACGTTGAGATATTTCCTATGTGCTCGGTTTATTCCGTGATGAAAATTCTCAAATCACTGGCTCTTTGTCGTGCCGTTGATCCATCATGTTACGTACGTTTCGCGTGATCGTGATACAAAAACATGAGAAGACGATTTGCGCGCGCGATGTTTATGGTTTCGCTACGCCCCGTTTTAAATGGATGTTAATTTGATTCCTCGATCGAATTAAACCGCCCGACGAGAAGAGAATCATCCCGATAAAAAACGTAAATCGTACACGAGAGTAAAAGCTAAATGAAAATGAACTGAAAAGATTCTTCCGAAAAGCTGCTCCTGTGAAACTCAGTGCAATCCGGATCTTTCTTCTTGAACTTAGAAATTAGAAGAGAGAATGATTTTTTATAAATATAAGGCAACATGTAATTGTTGTAATTATTAGACAAAGGACAAAATTAAATATTTAAATTATATACATGCATTAAATATAGTATGTATTATTTAAATTATATACATATAATAATTATTATAATTGTTAAATATAAAGAATAAAATATTTTACAATGGATAACAATATATTTAAATTTTAAATATTTCCATATAAAATCAACTCTCTAATGTTTACTTTTTCTTATTTTTTTAATTCTTTATTATATAAATTTACTTTAAACTTTAGTTTAAACCGTAATTGCTGGCGCTAAATTTATTATTTATTCTTATAAATTACTATTATTTATTTTCATAAATTTCAATTATTTTAAATATTATTTATATCATTCTTATTTAAATTAAATTATAATTATTTTTATTTATATTATTACTTATAAAATAAATTTTTAAATATAAATTAAATTTTTTCATTATTATAATATATATTTCTAATATTATACATTAAATATATTATTATTATATATATTTAATGATATTTAAATAAATAAATTTAAATAAGTTATTGATTTATAGTTAAATATTTTATAATGTTTTATTTAATTTGTTTGTATAAAGAAAAGTAAAATTTAAAAAAATGAAAATTTTCTAAATTTAATTAGATTATTATTCATGCAAATATTATTTTAAGAAGGATAATTTGTCTACTTAAAACGGAATTGAGAGTTAATTGTACATTCCAGCGTAAAAACTGTATTATAAGATAAAACAGTGTGAAATAGAAATTCAAAAATTTCCACATAATTGTAATGTATACAGAAAATATACTAGCGATACAATTGCTTCAAAATACTGACAGACACGACGGTTCGATCGATGCAGCGCAGAATTAATTTCCTACGAGTTTCGCTATACATGATTACGCAAACTACATGATCAATCTGTTGTGAAACGTTTGTTGGCTTTGATCCGTCGATCGAAAATCGGTAGGGGTATTCGCCGATCTAAAATTATAGCGCACGCGTTGCCTTATCACAGATCAAATTAATTTTCGGTCTTCCACGAACTCGGATACACGTACGTATATCAAAGCTGAAACTAATAGAGCCATATAAAAGCGACCGTTAATTAAATTCGCGCATTAATACGCCTAAGTTATTTCAGTTAAAGCTGAAATTTAATTGCTAATATAAGTAATTGACTTACTTCTGACGTGTCAAGAAGAGATTGAATCGCAGCTCAGCTTTTATTATCGGCACATATGTAGACTTTTAAGCATTAAAGCCTCGTCGATTATTTAACAAAGTGACGCAGCGTGTCCCTTCGAAGTGAGATGGAACTAAATTTCCCGAACGCGACATATGACGCGGTTCCATTAGCCTTCATTGTGAAATCCATTTATCACAGGATCCTCCACGATCCGATATTTTTTTTAAATTAGTAGAAGGCTCTATCGTCCGAAACGTAATTGTTTCTTGACAAAGAAATATTTTCCCATCTGTAACAGACTGGAGGAACGATTTGCTGTATCTGCACCAAGTTAATTAAGCACAGATTAGAGCGGACTACTTGCGCGTGTTGATATTTCCCTGTTAAATTAAACACGACCACTCTAAATATTATATTTAATCATGTTCCGCGAACGAGGTGCGGGAAACGCACTTTGAAACTGTCACATTCGTCGCAGCTGTTGGAATTAACTATTACGTTCCAATTTTCAACGAATCGTAATTAAGTCAACGCAAACCAATATTAATAGCAGTTTATGTTACTAAATTAATAAAGTCACTCACAAATTAAATATTAAACTAGAATTTAATCCGTCTTATTCAGTCCAGCTAGGATCTTGGTATTAAGTGAATGTTATACACTTTTCTCAATTATAATAATAGACTGCGTGCCGATTTGTCGATCTTAAAACACAGCTTTTGCTTGAGAAGTGAAATCCATATTTTAAATCGATTAATCGACTTAATTTTCGAGGTTAATAAGTCTCACTTTGAAATACCTTTAAAGACTTTATTGCGAGAAATATTATCTCAGCCAGAATCACTCAAATTAATTGCTCATTAACATGTAAGACTAATGCAACACTGATTTTTCGAGAAACTTAGAAATCGGAATGGGAAACTTGCATAATTTTTTTAATTTTATTTTTTATATAAAAGTTTATTATAAAAGTAAATTTTTCTTAAAGAAATTTTTCTTAAAGAAATTTTTCAAATATCATTTATTAATTAGTAATTAATTTTATTATTTAGTAATTAGTAATTAAAAATGGCATTTTTTGAATGCCACGAAATCGCCCGTAACGTCATTATACCACATTAGTTTTAACATAGTGCGCAAACATATCTCGCAAACATATCTGATCTCCTTCACCGCGAGTTTCTGCACTGGTACACGAAATATTACTTAAAAATAATACTAACGTCGTCAAATCTACCTCCGGTAAATTTTAAGACGATGCTGCTTCGAATCCGTCGTCCATTCTATAACACTATAATTTGTTCACAACAATTATCAACGATTAGAAATAATTATATTTGTAATTTCTTGCACGTTTTAACCTCTTTTTTTAATATGTCACTCCAAATTTCCACAATTTCCACCTCCTGAGTATCGAGTTTGTCGAAACGATACAACAGCGCTCCCGGTCAAGAGAGATAATAGAAATATGGTTTAGTGACGTCAGAGGCGAAAAATACTGCTTAAAAATCATAGTTTTTTAAACAGTTATTTCTTAATATCTAAGTTGTATTTTGAGCAACTTTTTTCCGTAGATATTTCTAAGGTACCAAAAATGTATTAATAAAGAAATTGAAAATCTACTGCTTATACAAGTTCCCAATTCTTATTCAGCTATTCATCTGTCTGTCTACAACTCGATCCACGCCGACGTTTAGATAGTACAATTAATATATCTATAAGTTCCAGCTAAAACTGATCTGACAAATCGCGTCGTCTTTCTTAGGATCGCACCAGCAATTAATTCAGCGTCGTCAATGTCGTCTTTCTGGTGCAGCTCCCAGAGAAACGTCACAAATCAGATTGTCATCGCGTTAAGCCGTCGTCGTCATCTTTGATGAACCGCAAGTCTCGGCGCTTACGACGACGAAATCGCTCGACGTTTGATCCGACCGCAAAACTGAATTAGTCCTCCGCCACGCATTTCGCGAACCATGCCGATCTGAGAGTGGCGGAGACGTCATCGGAAGTCCTCAGCGAGGTCTCATTCGGCACCGACATGTAGGTACGCACCGAACTGACAAGGAGCTCCGCTCAATTTAATAGCTCCGCGGAACAATGGTGCCTGACAAGAAGATCCGGCCGCTGGTAACAGCACGAATTATCGAAGCGAATGACAATTCAAGATACAGTAAATTGCGAATCGGAGAAATCGACGGAATTGAGAATAATTCGATCGGGACTAGGAACACGAACTCGGAAAATCGAATTATTGCATATTGCACGTGATCGAATCTAAATTCCTTGCGAAGTATAAAATAACAGTTTCACTATTATTGTACGCGATAATATTGTAGTTAAATGTACGAGTTTTTGTATCTTTTAAGTGTATCATGTATTATTTTCTAATTATTTGGCGAGTTTGAAAACGTACTTTGTTTGTATTTTGTAAAAGTCGCACAGAAAGTTTAGACCATTTTGTAACGTTGTTATTAAATCGTTATTATTAAGTTTGTCTTTCATTTTAACGCTGAATTGACATATTGTGGATGTCCGTTCTGTTCTTAAAAAAGTGACGAAAGAAGCATATGAGTTTGTGAGTTTGAGTTTCCTCTTGTCTTTTTATTCTGATTTTTGTTTTATTTTATATCTATCTATAATCGGTCCAAAGTCGAAACGTCGTGATATTTTAATTTATTGTAATCCTTTGAGGAATAAACAAAGTTTGCCAGTTGAGTCTCAATAAACTACATTTAATTTTAGTTAATTATCATTGGCAATATAACAATAAATGATATATATTTGTAAAAGTCGTAGTTATTCTCTCTTATTTACCGTAAAATTACTTTTGCAGTACATAATTGTACACGTCGCCAGGCAATGCGTGATTTTGTCGTGATATACTTGTGATACCATATACTTCTTTGAAGAGGCTATACATATAAGGGACATCGATTCCTCTGCTACCTGACACCACCATTGAGCTCCGAGCTTATTTCGAAATATATTTCTATTATGTGTGCTGCCATAAATCTGACGCAGTGTAAAATAGCGCCGAGCAGAAACAAAGGCGGAAGACTAGCCGATAATAGAGAAACATGATGAAGCATTTGTGCTCAATATTCGGTAAGAGTAAATCTTTGTTTGACTAGCCAGCATCTTGTGCTGGAAAATATTGTCGAAAATTGACATTGTAAATCATGTACCTGTACACATATGGAATGCTTCGCAACTGACTGACTGTGATTTCTTATGAAATTATTTTATAATATTTTGTAACACTAGATAAGTTATTGACAACATTTTAAAGAATTTAGCACAGACATTTTGATAATTTAAAAATAAGATATATCTCCTAATTATCGATAATAATCAGGAATTTTAATAGTCTTTTCATTTTTCATTTTATATTATCCTTTAAAGTGACGTCGGCGTTTGCGTCATAAAGAATAACGAACAAAATTCGGTAGTTTATTTCGATATCAATGTCAATAATAATTAGTCTGTCTGGAAGACTTAATAAGTTGAGCAAGAAGAAGTGAATTTTTCAAAAGCGTGATGCATAAGAGTGACTCTACAAGCCTATGATGCAGAAAGCATGATTTTTTTTTTTTTTTTTTTTTTTTGAAGTAACGTATAAGAACGAACTGACAAAGGGGGAACTCATTTCGAATCGGACGTCGTAACTTGTCGGCTTCGATTTTGTTGCACCTCGAATTTTCTCTTTTCTCTTATTTGATTCTGAGGTTAAGACGAGAGAGCTTAGTTTGTTCACGAGTAGGACTTCCGTCCGCAAACCCAGCTGGAAAACGCAATAACCGCCTCCGTTCGACTTGCGAAATGGCACCTCCGCTGTGCCTCCTATTTCATCCTATATCGGGTTCGAGAAGTTCGCACAACCTTCGGTCAAACTTACTATCGAGTTACGTCACCTTCGAATTTCTTCCTTCCTCTGACCTGAAGGGAGTGCGGAGAAGGGATTCGCGAAATGACAAATCAATTTTGAACTTAAATCATGATGAAAAAGAAATTAATGAAGTGAATTAATTGAGAAAGATAATATAACAAGAAATAAGAGAGAATTAATCCCCATGAAAATCGAATAATAAATCTCTAATAAAAATATATATATATATATATATATATATCGATAAAATAAATATCACTTTTATAAATTAATTATAATAAAAGTTGTTATATATATATATAATATATATATATATATATATATACAGGGTGTTCATTTGAAAACTTTCCAGCTGATTATCTCGAAAAGTATAGAAGATACAAAAAAAAAGTTAAAACACTTTTTCCATGATTTCGAGGGGGAAAGAGAACGGCATTCTCAATTTTTTATTTGGAGGGCGTTTTCAACGTAATTCGAAGGTCAAATTTGTTTTTTTTAATGGAAATGTATATTTTTTATTATAGGATCTTATTCTACGTAAAAAAACAAGTAACTTCTGTAGGAAACATTTTTTTATTCGATCACTATTTTAGGAGATATTTAAGAAAATAGCAAGGAATAGTTACTGCATAAAATTTCGTCATTTATTATAACAGATGTTCAAAATGTTCTCCGTTGTTTGCTAAACAATAATAAAGGCGATTCTGAAATTCTGAACGAACCGGAAAATATCAACAAAAATTTCGGAATCGCCTTTATCATTGTTTACTTTCCGGTCGTACTTTCGTACTAACACGTACTTTTCGAAAACAAAGGTAGTCTGATCGTTTATGTTGTGTTGAATCCGTTCCTTGCTGTCTTTCAGTACAACCGTGTACCATTCAGTTGAATGTGAAACTTGTATCACAGATTATCTAAAGGAATATCACATTATTAAACTTCATAAAATGGTGTATTCTTTAGAAGAACGAGTTAATATTATTTTTATTTATGCTGAAAAAGATAAGTGTGCTCGTAGAACTGCTACTACATTTAATGAGAGATATCCTGGTAAACATGTTTCTCATACGTATGTAATACAACTTGTTAAAAAGTTTAAAGCAACAGGATCTGTGACAAATTTAAAAAGAAATCAACCAAGATTTATAAATAAAACTGATCAAATTGAAATTATGGGACAGTTTACTATGAATCCTACGAGTTCAATCCGTAAAGTTTCAATAACAACTGGTGTGTCAGTGGGATCTGTACACAAAATAGTGAAATTAAACAAATTTCATCCCTATAAAATGCAGTTGCATCAAAAATTATTGGAAGAAGACTTCGATAGGCGGATTGAGTTTTGCGAAGAAATGACAGCTATGATCAACGTCACTCCCAATTTGATTAAAAACATTTGTTTTACTGACGAATGCACTTTTTTTTTAAATGGTGCTGTAAATCGTCATAACTGTCGTTATTGGAATGACGAAAACCCACATCTTGTTAGAGAAAGTAATACTCAATGGCCAGAAAAAATAAATGTCTGGGCAGGCATTCTAGGAAATAGTGTTATAGGACCTCTATTTTTCCAAGAGAATATGAATGGCAATCTTTATTTAAATTTACTAGACGACGTTATTGATACACTTATAACTGAAAGCCTTGAAAACCAAAAAGATGAAAATGGTGAATTGTTGTTAAATGAGGAACTTTTGTGGTTCCAACAAGATGGTGCTCCCCCACATTATGTGTTACCAGTTCGACAGTGGCTAAACAATCGATTCCCACGGAGATGGATTGGTAGAAGAGGAACCATCGAATGGCCACCAAGATCTCCTGATCTAACTCCACTGGACTTTTTCTTATGGGGACACTTAAAATCCATTGTTTATAAAACTCCACCGGAAAATATCAACGATTTACGTCAAAGAATTGTACAGGAATGTAGAGCTATTCCAACTAATACTTTTCAAAATGTTCGTTCAGAATTTCAGAATCGCCTTTATTATTGTTTAGCAAACAACGGAGAACATTTTGAACATCTGTTATAATAAATGACGAAATTTTATGCAGTAACTATTCCTTGCTATTTTCTTAAATATCTCCTAAAATAGTGATCGAATAAAAAAATGTTTCCTACAGAAGTTACTTGTTTTTTTACGTAGAATAAGATCCTATAATAAAAAATATACATTTCCATTAAAAAAAACAAATTTGACCTTCGAATTACGTTGAAAACGCCCTCCAAATAAAAAATTGAGAATGCCGTTCTCTTTCCCCCTCGAAATCATGGAAAAAGTGTTTTAACTTTTTTTTGTATCTTCTATACTTTTCGAGATAATCAGCTGGAAAGTTTTCAAATGAACACCCTGTATATATATATATAAACATTTATTTGTAAATTTTCAACAAAAAGATTTTAGACATTATAAATATATGTATTTTTTACGATGTGAAAAATATGTTTTTAATTTCTATTTTTAAAATGTACTCGTTTCATTTATAATCCAATGCTGATATATAAGTGCTCAGAATCCTAGAACTTGAATTCTCGTGCTAAAATTACGAGCAACCTGGTCGAAAAAATTTACAGTTCGTTAATTAACAAAAGAATTGATATAAATGTCGAAAATAACGGATCAAATCTTGAAATGATTACTTTTCCAGCATTATAAAAGTAAAGACGTTGAAGCACAAAGGATTTCTTCATTGATGCAAGTAATAAGCGGATTGGAGAAGAAAGGATATAACAATGATTGAATTAAAAAGAAAGAGCATATATATATATATATATATATATATATATATATATATATATATGTATAACATTGTCAACATTATATTTCGCACGAGAAAGTATTGTAATTATGTAAAAGATAAAATTTGCAATAGATTTGATAATTAAATAGTCTTCGCTTCGAACTTTAATACTTTGTGTGACTTTGTTTGAAACTGCAGAGAATATTCGAATCCCATTAAAACGAATAATGAAGTGCTTTAGATATTATTATCAAGAATTAAAAGGGTTTTACTCTCTCTTTGAGATAAACTTCAGTTCTCGTTGGTTTTATTCCTTTTCTGTCTCATTGGATTGTTAGAAATCTGATAATATTCTAGAAAATAAAAAGAAGAGAAGGTAATATCTTTATGCGATACTCCATAATTATCACATTTTATTACTCTTTCTGACTTTCATCTATGAATAACGTTATTATTTTCGTTATTATTATCGTGCCACGTTGTCCTTTTTCTATTGGAGAAAATGTCCTTAAAATTTAATGAGATTTAGTCTCTTCACTCGGAAATTTTCATGAATTTTAACGAAGATGCTTTTCAATTATCTTTAAAATTATCTTCTAATTCCAAATTAAAGAAATAGATCTCCAAAAACTGTTATATAAATTATGCAATAATGCAGCCAGCCATAAAACTCTTATTTGATCAAAGATCTCGGGCTATTGCGGACAGTCGTGAAGTCCATCACATAGGGAATAGGCTAGAATTTGTCGGAGCAAATCAAAATCGTTTCCCTTTGACGCTACGTATCGGCAGGATATTCACGTAGTTTTATTGTACGTCGCTACGTGTCTCGTATCTTTCTGTGCAATTTTGCCACCATTCATTTTAACGCAAATTTGTTTCAAACTCGTTTTCGTGGACCGACTCAATGTTTCGCATAGAAGAAATTGAAGTAGAAGGAATTGATGAATTTCATATCAATCAAGAGACACGGTAGTGTCTTGTGCTAAGTCCGCGTAAGCAACAAGACGCTCCCGTGTATCTTTACGCGAAACGGTCAGTTGAGAGCACTCAATATTTCGAGTTTTCATATACCCGCTCCACGGATCGACTTCTAAGTAGTCTTAATCGATAGAGCGGGGTCGATTTGTATAAGAAAAGTGTTTTTATTTTTGGGCTACATGTTCTATAAATCGAGCTATTACGACGCAAAGTCCAAATGTGAAAAATATCATTTAAGAAACGTCGTCTTCTCCGTCGTCGACCGTAAAAACGTACGGTTCAGGCATTTGACACAAGAGCGCTAGCGATGCTCTGGAAGTGTGATCGATCGTAGTGTGATCGAAAATAATCGATCGATAGTAAGTGATGTCGATAAACGAAAGTTAGGTTATTAGCGGCAACGATAGTGAAAAGTAAATATGCGAAGAAGAATAGGTTATTAGTGGCAATGATAGTGGATAGTGAAAAGTATTAGGTGTACAACTTAGTTCGGTCCATTTTCAATACGTTTTTCAAGCAAAAAAACGGACCGAATTAAGTTGTACACCTAATAATTAGTGGCAACGATAGTGAAAAGTAAAGTAATATGACAGAACTTTACGGACATGTTAGAGATGAGAACCAAGTAAGTCTTGAATTGAATATATTTCTATATTATGACAAGCAATAGTAAAAATTAATCTGCATCATGTTGAATGAAAGGTAAAAATGTATAAATGTGAGTTGTGAATATATGAATCCAAAAAAAAAAACAGTATGAAATTACATACAATTTCAAGAGCATTGTGAAATTAATTATGGACATGATTGACAATTACTTCTTTCTGGTTTGAATTGACAATAAATACATTACAAAATACAATAAATTTTGCCAAACAGGTCGAGAAAAATTGGAATTTGTTTATTCTTAGTCACTGGTAAAGATGTTTTTAAAGTATCTATAAAGAATTCAAACCAGAAAGAAGTAATTGTCAATCATGTCCATAATTAATTTCACAATGCTCTTGAAATTGTATGTAATTTCTTACTGTTTTTTTTGGGTTCACATATTCACAACTCACATTTATACATTTTTATCTTTTATTCAACATGATGCAAATTAATTTTTACTAAATTTTTACTATAATTACAAACAGATGCCATTAATTCAAAATGAATATACATACACATATACAAATTTAATAGTGTTTAACATTTGTTATTTATTAGTTATGCTCCATGGTATCCTGCATGTAAAACACTTGAACACGTCTGGGAAGAGTTTACATTATCCAGGAAAGATTTAAATATAAATGTTGAGAAGATAGATGTAACAGATTCTCCAGGTTTTAGTGGCAGATTTATGGTTACAGCTCTACCTACGATATATTAGTAAGTTCGTTATACTAATAATTTGTACTAATAATCATTTTGCCATTAATATAATTATTTTCTAGTATTCTGTAAATTTTTATTTTCTAGTGTAAATGATGGGGTATTTCGGCAGTATAAGAGCCCGAGAGATAAATCCGCATTGATCGAATTTGTGTCTAAAAAGACATGGATGAAGGTAGATCCGATATCTAGTTGGAAAAATGTCAACTTTATATAAATTGGAATCTGTTTATTCTTAGTCACTGGTAAAGATGTTTTTAAAGAACATCTATAAAGAATTCAAACCAGAAAGAAGTAATTGTCAATCATGTCCATAATTAATTTCACAATGCTCTTGAAATTGTATGTAATTTCTTACTACAATTTTTTTTTTTAGATTCACATATTCACAACTCACATTTATACATTTTTACAAAATACAATAAATTTTGCCAAACAGGTCGAGAAAAATTGGAATTTGTTTATTCTTAGTCACTGGTAAAGATGTTTTTAAAGTATCTATAAAGAATTCAAACCAGAAAGAAGTAATTGTCAATCATGTCCATAATTAATTTCACAATGCTCTTGAAATTGTATGTAATTTCTTACTGTTTTTTTGGGGTTCACATATTCACAACTCACATTTATACATTTTTATCTTTTATTCAACATGATGCAAATTAATTTTTACTAAATTTTTACTATAATTACAAACAGATGCCATTAATTCAAAATGAATATACATACACATATACAAATTTAATAGTGTTTAACATTTGTTATTTATTAGTTATCTTCCATGGTGTCCTGCATGTAAAACACTTGAACACGTCTGGGAAGAGTTTACATTATCCAGGAAAGATTTAAATATAAATGTTGAGAAGATAGATGTAACAGATTCTCCAGGTTTTAGTGGCAGATTTATGGTTACAGCTCTACCTACGATATATCAGTAAGTTCGTTATACTAATAATTTGTACTAATAATCATTTTGCCATTAATATAATTATTTTCTAGTATTCTGTAAATTTTTATTTTCTAGTGTAAATGATGGGGTATTTCGGCAGTAGAAGAGCCCGAGAGATAAATCCGCATTGATCGAATTTGTGTCTAAAAAGACATGGATGAAGGTAGATCCGATATCTAGTTGGAAAAATCCAACTTCATTTCATATGTCAATTTTAAGTCAATTTTTTAAACTCTCAAATATTATGTTTGCGTGTAAGTATACACGCACGCGCACATTTATGTACATTATTACATTACTATACCTGGTGCAAAAATTTCAATAGAACATTACTGTTAGAATATCCACAATCAACTTTTGGAAGATGTTGGATTACCTGTGTAGGGTAATTACTTGACATCATGTTGAATGAAAGGTAAAAATGTATAAATGTGAGTTGTGAATATGTGAATCCAAAAAAAAAAAACAGTATGAAATTACATACAATTTGGACAAGAGCATTGTGAAATTAATTATGGACATGAATTGACAATTACTTCCTTTCTGGTTTGAAATTGACAATACTGTTTTTTTTGGGATTACATATTCACAACAAAATACATTTTTATAAATTTTGACTGCAAAACAGGTCGAGAAAAAATTGGAATCTGTTTCAAAAATTCTTAGTGATTCACTGGTAGTAATGGATGTTTTTAAACTTCGTATCTATGGAAGAATTCAAACCAGAAAGAATTTTTATCTTTCATTAATTGTCAAATTAATTTTTCTAAATGTCCTGGTAAAGATGTTTTTAAAGTATCTTAATTTCACAATCATGTCCTTGAAATTGTGAAAATGTATATAATTTCTTACTGTTTTTTTTTGGATTCACATATTCACAACTCACATTTATACATTTTTATCTTTCATTCAACATGATGCAAATTAATTTTTACTAAATTTTTACTAAAATAACAAACAGATGCCAATAATTCAAAATGAATATACATACACATATACAAATTTAATAGAGTTTAACATTTATCATTTATTAGTTATCTTCCATGGTGTCCTGCATGTAAAACACTTGAACACGTCTGGGAAGAGTTTACATTATCCAGGAAAGATTTAAATATAAATGTTGAGAAGATAGATGTAACAGATTCTCTAGGTTTTAGTGGCAGATTTATGGTTACAGCTCTACCTACGATATATCAGTAAGTTCGTTATACTAATAATTTGTACTAATAATCATTTTGCCATTAATATAATTATTTTCTAGTATTCTGTAAATTTTTATTTTCTAGTGTAAATGATGGGGTATTTCGGCAGTAGAAGAGCCCGAGAGATAAATCCGCATTGATCGAATTTGTGTCTAAAAAGACATGGATGAAGGTAGATTCGATATCTAGTTGGAAAAATCCCAACTTCATTTCATATGTCAATTTTTAGTCAATTTTTTAAACTCTCAAATATTACGTTTGCGTGTAAGTATACACGCACGCGCACATTTATGTACATTATTACATTACTATATCTGGTGCAAAAATTTCAATAGAACATTACTGTTAGAATATCCACAATCAACTTTTGGAAGATGTTGGATTACCTGTGTAGGGTAATTACTTGACATCATGTTGAATGAAAGATAAAAATGTATAAATGTGAGTTGTGAATATGTGAATCCAAAAAAAAAAAACAGTATGAAATTACATACAATTTCAAGAGCATTGCGAAATTAATTATGGACATGATTGACAATTACTTCTTTCTGGTTTGAATTGACAAAAAATACATTACAAAATACAATAAATTTTGCCAAACAGGTCGAGAAAAATTGGAATCTGTTTATTCTTAATCACTGGTAAAGATGTTTTTAAAGTATCTATAAAGAATTTAAACCAGAAAGAAGTAATTGTCAATCATGTCCATAATTAATTTCACAATGCTCTTGAAAATGTATATAATTTCTTACTGTTTTTTTTTTGGATTCACATATTCACAACTCACATTTATACATTTTTATCTTTCAATCAACATGATGCAAATTAATTTTTACTAAATTTTTACTATAATAACAAACAGATGCCAATAATTCAAAATGAATATACATACACATATACAAATTTAATAGAGTTTAACATTTGTTATTTATTAGTAAATATTTTTATCTGTTTAATTATTTAGAGTTAAAAACTTTAGTCAATAAAAATATATATTTTACAAAATCACTCTCTCTCACTCTCGTTATTACCAAAATAATTCACCTCCTCTCTTACATATTACTGCGGATGTGGAGTCGCACTCGTGCAATTGAAATATCTTGTCACAATTGAAACCACTTTAACAATTATACCATTTACAAGACCCAATCTAACATCTAACAATTATCATAACTTTCACCCCAATTTTAATTGATTTTTTACGAAAACTTAGTTGTTCTAAAATTATCATCATTTATGTAATATCTAAATAAATTGAGATTAATATTTCATTATTTAATAATTGTGTACAAAAAAGAATGATATCCCTAAAAAAATTACCTTTTTAAAAAAAGGTAAAAAAAGGTGCTAAGTCCGCGTTAAAAAGTATCTTGGCAAATTATTATAGTAGAGTATTATTAACTTTAAAAAAACTATTTAAAAATCTATTTCCAAAATAGTAGAATTTTAATCTGCACACATAAGTTATTTTAATCTAAACAAAATAGTTTATTTAAAACCATAAAAAAATAAAAGTTATTTAATTATACATTCTACAAAAGTAATGATATCAACAAATTGTGCTAAGTAGAAATAAAAATTTATAAAAATATTTTAATAAAAAATGTAACAAAATATTATAAAAAATAGTTGTTTTAATTTTTTTTTATATTTTACTAAAATATTGATATCGAGAAATTATTCTATTAAAAATAAAAATTTAGTATTTTCACTAAAAGTTATACATAATTGTTTAATTTAAAAAAAATTATGGTAGTACAACCTTGTCCCAACTTAATATAACTTTTTGAAATAAAATATATATTTTAAAAATTTCTAGTATATGTATTAAAAGAAAAATTATATTAAATAAAAATAGTTCAAAAATTTAATTTAAAAAAGAAAAACAAATAATGTGAAAATATAAAATTAAAAATTATTTGTAAAAAATTAAAAAATAAAAATTAATAGAAAAATAGAAAAATGTATATAAAAATTAAAAATTAATAAAAAAATAAAAAAATTTAATTGAAAGACTTAGCACTGCTACAAAATAAGCCATTTTAAAAATTAGCAGCGCAAAATCTTGTAATTAAATTTTGCCAATTTTGTTAATTTTTTAAATAGCATATTTTGTAGCAGTGCTAAGTCTTTCAATTAAATTTTTTTATTTTTTTATTAATTTTTAATTTTTATATACATTTTTCTATTTTTCTATTAATTTTTATTTTTTAATTTTTTACAAATAATTTTTAATTTTATATTTTCACATTATTTGTTTTTCTTTTTTAAATTAAATTTTTGAACTATTTTTATTTAATATAATTTTTCTTTTAATACATATACTAGAAATTTTTAAAATATATATTTTATTTCAAAAAGTTATATTAAGTTGGGACAAGGTTGTACTACCATAATTTTTTTTAAATTAAACAATTATGTATAACTTTTAGTGAAAATACTAAATTTTTATTTTTAATAGAATAATTTCTCGATATCAATATTTTAGTAAAATATAAAAAAAAATTAAAACAACTATTTTTTATAATATTTTGTTACATTTTTTATTAAAATATTTTTATAAATTTTTATTTCTACTTAGCACAATTTGTTGATATCATTACTTTTGTAGAATGTATAATTAAATAACTTTTATTTTTTTTATGGTTTTAAATAAACTATTTTGTTTAGATTAAAATAACTTATGTGTGCAGATTAAAATTCTACTATTTTGGAAATAGATTTTTAAATAGTTTTGTATAAAATGTGACGAGAGTGACTGATTTGTACGCGCCGCCAACTCTGCGGAGATCGGTGGACGCATGGCGATTGGTAGCCCGAGATTGGGCACGATGGGCGCTTCCTTGATTGGAGGATTTTCCCACGTGACGCGATGCACGTGTATCACTGCGCGCAGCGACGCGCTGTCGTGGCCATATTGCGAGTCAGAGTTGTGGTAATAGAGTTGCGAACCGGACGTGTTTAACCGTCGCCATCATATTTTTCCTATGATTGCATCAGATCGGGTGTACATTGCGTGCGAGTCGTGTGTCAAGTGCGCAAGTGGGTTGTGGCCGACGGTGGCACTAGAATCTCTTGTGTGAGAAGAGTACGTACTCTTCCTCCTTCGTTAGTGAGCGCGCAGGTCAGACATTGTGCATAGTCAGGGAGCCGCGTCCGCGATCTGCGGGTACGTCGGTGCATGCAAACCACGCGCCAGTGTTACGTCAGCCACGAGGCTTGTGATTGCTTCTGCAATAAGACAGTACGTTTATACTGTAAGTTGTGAGCGGTGCACAGGGTAGTTGAGTGCTACACATTTGCGATCGGGTAGTGTGTGCGCGTGTACATTCCTCTCTCTGCTGTAAGACGATGTTCTGCGAGTACGACGATGGTTACTCTTGGATAATCGCCATCACGATGCCCGGACCACGAGGCCCTTAAAAATAGCTCAATCTCGAGGCCTGCTGTTTTGCAAGCTAAGTTCTTTACGCTTATTAATTGTAAGGTGCATTTCGCCCATCCTCCCGCAAAGGCGGTAAGGGGCATTTGGCCCATTCTCACACGGACACGTTAAGGGGCGTTCAGCCCGCTATCCCACAAGGATATTAAGGGCTGTCAGCCCATTCTCTTATGTGAACCGAGCTGTGCCTCGTTCACGTGCATAGACACTTATATTCAGTATTCTGGAAACTGTTCGGACGATTAATTCCGTGACTATAACTACGTTTGTCCTGTGGAAACAGAGTGCCACAGTTATTCAACAAGGATTAGTTTGCATTAAGTATATCTCTCTCATTTGATTTCTCATGATTAATTTGCGTCACCTATACATTTCACCGTTACTTAATAGTTGTTAGTTTGCGTCACCTATACATTTCACCGTTACTTAATAGTTGTTAGTTTGCGTCACCTATACCTTTCACCGTTACTTAATAGTTGTTAGTTTGCGTCACCTATACATTTCACCGTTACTTAATAGTTGTTAGTTTGCGTCACCTATACATTTCACCGTTACTTAATAGTTGTTAGTTTGCGTCACCTATACATTTCACCGTTACTTAATAGTTGTTAGTTTGCGTCACCTATACATTTCACCGTTACTTAATAGTTGTTAGTTTGCGTCACCTATACATTTCACCGTTACTTAATAGTTGTTAGTTTGCGTCACCTATACATTTCACCCTTACTTAAAGGTTGTTAATTTGCGTTATCTATTTGTTGAATACCGTAGCTAGAAGGAGCTCACATAAGTTTGTTGTATGTCGTGCATCCTTTGTGTGTTATTTCATGCTTCTCGTCAAGTAAGACGCTCATGATTATTCGAATACGTTAATATATAATTTACTGTTGTAATCATTATGATACTGTTTGCGTGACTGATTCTTAGCGATATTATTATTGATTCTGTTGACTGCGTGATGCTGTTTTACGTGGTATTGATTAAACATCTGTTTATCACCTGATTCAATCTCCTTGAACGTGCCTCTATCATCCCTGGTCGAATATCATACCTATTCCACCAGATGCTTTGCTAAAGGTCTCTTGTCCGTACTGCCTCGGGTTACCAGATTTAAAAGAACATTACTGCGGGTTACGCTTCTGCTAGCGCAACCGTCGAGTTTAAGTTTAAGTTTTATACATATAATTTGGTCCTTCGAGCCGGATCTGGTGATCATCGATAAAAATGAGACTCTCACACGTTCAAGCGAGGTTGGAGCAGCAGATTGCTCTTGCTGATCTAATTTCGAACTCATATAACAACCTTACTAGTAGAGGGGTAGAGGGCCCTACCCAGACACGAGCCCAGTTACGAATGACTGCGCTCCGGGAGGAGTGGGAGAGATTTACGATTGTTCACAACGCTCTTGAGATCTCGGTGAAAGAATTGTCTGACGAGGATAGATCTACGGTGCACAACCACGCCTATTTTTCGGAGAATCTGTTTTCCGAGACTCATGAGAGTTATTTGGAATCATTGGCGCAACTGAGTCAGCTGATCGACACCGACCAGCAAACCAATTCGATACCATCTACTACTTTACCAACACCAACGCCAACTCTGACATGTCAACAGTCAGTACGACTTCCGAGGATAGATCTGCCTAAGTTTGACGGCACGCCTTCAGATTGGCTCTCGTTCAAGGATTTATTTCAGTCATTGGTACTGACCAACTCTACACTCTCCTCTGTAGAAAAGTTGCAGTATTTGAAGACCAGCCTTGTGGGCAAGGCCGCTCAACTGTTGAAGCACACCGCGTTAACCGGAGATAACTTGACTAGTGCATGGGAGTCTTTAATCTCATTCTACGAGAACAAGAGGTTACTAGTAAACACTGCTTTGCAATCATTGCTCGACTTGAAAAGACTTACCAGTGAGTCAGCTGCCGACTTGGAGAAGCTCTACACTGATGTGACACAAATTTATCGTTCGTTGGAAACATTGCAGCGTCCTATAACGGCGTGTGAAGATTTCCTTGTTTTTATTATTTCTCACCGACTGGACCCAGAAACAGTCAAGGCATGGGAGCATAAGTTAGGAGCCCAAAAGGAGCCCCCTTCCTGGAGTCAACTTACTGACTTCTTAGTCACGCGGTTGCGTTCGTTACAAGCGGTTGAAAGGTCCAGGAGCGGGAAACTCAAGTCAGATCCACGCTCAACTGCGATCAAGGCGCATTACCAAAGAACATCTGGGTCGGCTAACCCTGGGTTAAGTATGTCTTCAGTCTGCGTTCTTTGTAAGGGTAATCACCCCCTCATGACTTGTTCTCAGTACACGTCTAGGACAACACAACAGAGGCGAGACCTTATACAACGACATCGATTATGTTACAACTGTTTGAGACCACATCGGGTTGCACACTGTAGAGTTCGCGGACGATGTGGCAAGTGTGGATTACGTCATCATACCACTATACATCAAGCCCCGTTGATTACGAAGAACGATCCGGACTCTTCCGAGAAGAGAGATACGTAGGTCTTTGGTTTGGAGGAGGCGATACAGTCAAATGGGTATCAATTACAGTACCCAATTAAGAGAGCCACGCATGGCGGGCGGATTCATTAAGAGCAGTGGCTATCGACCGCCCGTATGTGTTGATGCCGGCTCCTGTTGACGGATTTGAGTTTTATCTAAGACCTTGTCATTTGCCGCGAGGAGAGGCGTACTTGGGATGGGGATTCCTGCAGATTATCCCACTCTGGTTTTAACCTCAATACCACTTTCTGAGATACCCAACGGGTGGATTGAATCTAATTTGTTACTACAACCATACGAAATTAAGCCTCGGAAACTGCCAGCAGTTCCCATTTATGTGTATTTTGTAAAGCGGACTGCTGCGCTAGCAGTTAATCTGAGGCATATCTATCTTGGGATCTTGTGTTTAGAACCTCAAGCTTAATCTTTTAACGATTACTGTTACAGTCAAAGAGTGGTTGCTCTCTTGCAAATGAGACTCACGAGATTCAACGGTGCCTACTGATGAGAGAATCGAGACGAGCATCTCTTCTGGACATGGGGCTCTAGTGTCAACCCGGTGAGGTACCGTCTGGAGAGGTTCGGTGGAACTTGTGTACATTGCGCGCCTCTAAGGGAAGGCCTATGTTGCTGGCGCAAGTTGTGGCCATCTTTGGATCCGGACTCCTCCGGAACCCTCTACCTACGTATGGAAATCCAGCTAAGGGCTTTCAGTCCGTCAGGACAGAGATAAGATACGCCTTTGGCTAGGATCTTGGTCTCTTGCGGCCTTTGGCCAATGGAGTGCTACTGTTTGCGATAAGGCTCAACCCATTAGGGTTCAGAACACGTTTGCTAGTAAGAGCTCTGTCCATTGTACAGTGGTACAGAGCCCATTTGCGATTGGGGGTTCAGCCTAGTAGAGCTCAGAGCCCATTTGGAGGGGGAGGCCTACCCCACTCTGGAGAGCTCTCAGCGAGCCCAGGGAGCTCCCAGTACGTACGAACTCAGAGGCTTTCAGCCTATGACGGGCTTACAGCCCATTTCTAAGTTTACGGGGCTTCAGCCCATCTCTAAGTTTACGGGGCTTCAGCCCATTTCTAAGTTTACGGGGCTTCAGCCCATCTCTAAGTTTACGGGGCTTCAGCCCATTTCTAAGTTTACGGGGCTTCAGCCCATTTCTAAGTTTACGGGGCTTCAGCCCATTTCTAAGTTGCGGGGCTTTTCCCATACGGGGCTTTAGCCCTTACGGTCCTGACCTGGTAGAGCTTTCATCTTACGATTGTTGAGAACAGAAGGCTTGGAAGTTAGGTTTTGACTGCGGCTCATCTTATATTGGAATGTGCTAAGTGGCCTGAGCCATTGTTGCAAGAGTTCAGGCCTACACGTGTTGTTTGTGGGTGATTGGCCAGACAAATGTCGGAACGTATTTTGGTCTCGATGAACCACCAATAGCTTGCAACGGTGCTTGTCTATTTGCAACTGGAATCCTACCACTCCTTCTCCGAAGATAGTGCGATTCTGCAGAGGAGTGCGAGCTAGTTGATTCCCCTACCAGTCCGAAATTCATCCAGAGTATTTTAACGCAAACCAGCGGAAACGCATGGCTATACTGCCCAGTTCGAGGCCTTGGAATAGTGGATACATGAACCCGCTGACAAGCAAATATGTACATTTAATATCGATACACGCGCTGTGTAGCGTGTGTGGGTACCTCCATTGTACGATGTGCATACGTTATACGCGATATATACGTCGGGAATTGTAATGTACAGCCGTATAGTGTACATGCACAACACTCCGTGATGTGTGATTTGTATCTGTCAGACTGCGCTGTGATTCCGCGGCATATGTAAGTGCTGGAGCCATTATGTATCTACGTTTTAACATAGTTCTAATTATGCTGACTTAAGTCTTCAAAATTATGGCCATACTGACGGGCTTTCGTCAATCTCCTCGGGAAGCTTCGATTTTACGTAGACCTTCGTTCTTTGTAGAAACGGGTCAGATACAAGAAGGTCTCATTAGGGTTGACCATCCGCATTCAAACCTCTGAGTTGACACGTCCGATCGTTAAGCTGTGTCCGCTTTCTATCTTCGATAATCCAGTGTAATTCGTTAACAAGTTTTTTCTTATACACTAAACCGTCTCGCAGCTCAAAGTGTTTACTTTCGCGCTTCTCCAGATCATCTCGAATTCTCCTTATTTCCTCATCTTGATTCTGTCCAATAAACAATGTTCGTTTAAACGAATTTCCTTCCAAAATCAAAACGCTATGGCATCGACTAAGCGCGTCTACATGTTGCATACGCGTTCCCGGCATGTTCTATTTGGAAATCGTATTCTTACAAATACATAGCCCACCGCGATATACGTGGATTAATGTTTTGTTTACGGAGAGTGAGTCGAAAGCTGTCACAATCGGTCAGGACTTTAAAAGGTCTATCCGACAGATAAACATCAAACCGTTGAACAGCATAAACGATCGCGAGACATTTGAGTTCAAAACTATAATATTTCGACTCGGACAATGTAATTCGTCGACTAAAATAAGACACCGGGCGCATTTTTCCGTCAGTTTGCTTTTGTAATAATATTGCATCAAATCCATTTGAGCTAGCATCGCAATGTAGCTCAGTCTCAAGCTGCGGAGAATAAATCGCGAGAATCGACGGTGACGCTAGCCTCTGCTTCAGCGTATCAAAAGCCTCGTACTCGGCCGGTTCGAATCTAAATTTGTTCGCCTTAACGATGTCGTACAGTGGTTTGGCCAACCGTGAAAACTCGGGAACAAACCTGCGGAAGTAACTGGCCAGTCCGATAAACCTCTGCACCTGTTTAATCGTATGAGGAACACAATAATCCATCATAGACGCCATATGCTCATTACTTGGTCGTACACCTTCGTTACTAATTAAATATCCTAGATAAGTGATCTCTGTATACAGGGTCTACCAAAAGTGTGGAAACCCCTAAATATCTCGGAAAATATACGTTTTACAGAAAAGTGTTTCGAACAAAAGTTGTAGGGTTTAAAAAGATCCATATACTGATTCTATCAGATTGACCTTGGATGGCGTCGTCAAGGTCAGGTCAAGGTCACATTGACTTTTTTAAATGGCACCCCCTACATTTGATTGCATATTCTTATAGCTTAATTCAAGAGCTTTCCAAAACACTATAATAATGTTCATTTTTATTAAGTACTTTTCGAGTTATGAGGGTTGAATGTTAGAGTACCGCCGGTTTTACACACATTATCCAAGGTGTACTACATGGAGGTTACTCGCTCGGATTTGCATCTGTTGTGTGTGTGATCCAGCCAACTATAAGGCAAGATCGGTCGTGGATCCAGCCAACTAAGACAAGATCGGTCGTGGATCCAGTCAGCAAAAGCAAAGACCCAACCAAATTACAATCGAGCATTTAAAGACCTGGAAAGTAATCGGCATAGTAAACATAGTAAACAAATTTGTGGATGCTTATTTATCATAATAATTGTTTGAAATGCGTGTGCGTGCGTGCGGTGCGTGTATACAGAGATCAGGTTAGGTTGCACCAGACAATTGCAGATGTGTTTTAATGTGTTAAAGTAAATGCTGAAAGTGGCTGCCATGTACTTCCTGACAATATGCTAATCTTTGGTAGAATGTAGAAATGGCTTTACGATTTGTTTCAAAAGGTATCAAAGCCATTTCATCCCTTATTCGCTGTATCAATTCGTTGATGGTTTCAGGTTTTGTTCTGTAAACCTTACTCTTCAGGTATCCCCATAGATAATAATCAAGAGGAGTTAGATCTGGTGACCGAGGTGGCCAATCCTCTCCTCCCTCATTTCTGTTCCTTCTTCCTATCCACCGTAGCGGAAAAGTCTCATTTAAAATACGACGTGGTCCTGCACCAAAATGAGCAGGAGCTCCATCATGCTGAAACCATATTTCTTGGAAATTACTTGGAAAAGTATTCTGTATAGCTGGAATTATTTGATCTACAAGTAATCTCTCATACCTTTGAGCGTTCAAATTTTATACAAAAAAAAACGGCCCTATTAAATAGCCATCTATTATTCCGCACCATACATTTATTTTATGTGGATGTTGTGTGTGAGTTTCCCGCACCCAATTTGGATTCTCATCTGACCAGAAACGAAAATTTTGATTATTAACTTCTCCCGTTAAGGTGAAAGTTGCCTCGTCTGTGAAAACAATTTGATAAGGGAAGATGGGCCGGACATCTATTAGTGCCATCATTCTTTCACAGAAACGTATACGACGCTCCTCATCTCCGTTTTGCAATTCTTGAACGTATTTATATGGATGGAACTTGTTCTTCTTTAAAATTCTCCAAACCGACATGGGAGCAATATCGTGAGTTTGAGCGACTCTCTGAACACTAGAATTGGGATCTTCAACAAATGTCTGCAGAACATCAAGTTGTTTTTCTTCGTTGGTTGCAGACAATGGTCTTCCTGACTTAGAGCGATTTCTTACGCTACCAGTTTGTCTAAAACGTTCTATTGTTTTTAACACAGTAGACTTATTAATTCGACGGTTCGGATACGTGTCATTAAATAATCGAACGACAACAGAGAACGATCTTTCGTTATCACCCCATCCACGCATCATGAGGATAGTGATTCTTTTACGTTCCGACAACTCGCCAGCCATTTTTAAAACGTTTAATTTTAATTAATTGTACGTTGTATTTGGACGATAACAATTAATTTCTGCTTGCTCAAAGCTGAAGTGAGAAGGTGCTCGTTCTTTGATAGCTTTATACATTCTTAGTTGAATGTTAAATGCGAGTTAGACTGCATGTATCGTGCGTCACATAGCGGTAAATGAAGGAACTAACGAGACGTTTTATACACGTTTTATGGAGCAATTTTTTTGGCAATTTGACTTCAGCGAAATACTTCAGCTTTGAGCAAGCAGAAATTAATTGTTATCGTCCAAATACAACGTACAATTAATTAAAATTAAACGTTTTAAAAATGGCTGGCGAGTTGTCGGAACGTAAAAGAATCACTATCCTCATGATGCGTGGATGGGGTGATAACGAAAGATCGTTCTCTGTTGTCGTTCGATTATTTAATGACACGTATCCGAACCGTCGAATTAATAAGTCTACTGTGTTAAAAACAATAGAACGTTTTAGACAAACTGGTAGCGTAAGAAATCGCTCTAAGTCAGGAAGACCATTGTCTGCAACCAACGAAGAAAAACAACTTGATGTTCTGCAGACATTTGTTGAAGATCCCAATTCTAGTGTTCAGAGAGTCGCTCAAACTCACGATATTGCTCCCATGTCGGTTTGGAGAATTTTAAAGAAGAACAAGTTCCATCCATATAAATACGTTCAAGAATTGCAAAACGGAGATGAGGAGCGTCGTATACGTTTCTGTGAAAGAATGATGGCACTAATAGATGTCCGGCCCATCTTCCCTTATCAAATTGTTTTCACAGACGAGGCAACTTTCACCTTAACGGGAGAAGTTAATAATCAAAATTTTCGTTTCTGGTCAGGTGAGAATCCAAATTGGGTGCGGGAAACTCACACACAACATCCACATAAAATAAATGTATGGTGCGAAATAATAGATGGCTATTTAATAGGGCCGTTTTTTTTTGTATAAAATTTGAACGCTCAAAGGTATGAGAGATTACTTGTAGATCAAATAATTCCAGCTATACAGAATACTTTTCCAAGTAATTTCCAAGAAATATGGTTTCAGCATGATGGAGCTCCTGCTCATTTTGGTGCAGGACCACGTCGTATTTTAAATGAGACTTTTCCGCTACGGTGGATAGGAAGAAGGAACAGAAATGAGGGAGGAGAGGATTGGCCACCTCGGTCACCAGATCTAACTCCTCTTGATTATTATCTATGGGGATACCTGAAGAGTAAGGTTTACAGAACAAAACCTGAAACCATCAACGAATTGATACAGCGATAAGGGATGAAATGGCTTTGATACCTTTTGAAACAAATCGTAAAGCCATTTCTACATTCTACCAAAGATTAGCATATTGTCAGGAAGTACATGGCAGCCACTTTCAGCATTTACTTTAACACATTAAAACACATCTGCAATTGTCTGGTGCAACCTAACCTGATCTCTGTATACACGCACCGCACGCACGCACACGCATTTCAAACAATTATTATGATAAATAAGCATCCACAAATTTGTTTACTATGTTTACTATGCCGATTACTTTCCAGGTCTTTAAATGCTCGATTGTAATTTGGTTGGGTCTTTGCTTTTGCTGACTGGATCCACGACCGATCTTGTCTTAGTTGGCTGGATCCACGACCGATCTTGCCTTATAGTTGGCTGGATCACACACACAACAGATGCAAATCCGAGCGAGTAACCTCCATGTAGTACACCTTGGATAATGTGTGTAAAACCGGCGGTACTCTAACATTCAACCCTCATAACTCGAAAAGTACTTAATAAAAATGAACATTATTATAGTGTTTTGGAAAGCTCTTGAATTAAGCTATAAGAATATGCAATCAAATGTAGGGGGTGCCATTTAAAAAAGTCAATGTGACCTTGACCTGACCTTGACGACGCCATCCAAGGTCAATCTGATAGAATCAGTATATGGATCTTTTTAAACCCTACAACTTTTGTTCGAAACACTTTTCTGTAAAACGTATATTTTCCGAGATATTTAGGGGTTTCCACACTTTTGGTAGACCCTGTATAAAAATGTACATTTATCTCTGTATATAAAAATGTACATTTATCTAACCGGATAATCAATCCATGCCGATGAGCAAGAAGAAATATCTCGCACAGGATGTGAAGATGACTGTCGATTTCCTCTGTTGCTACCAAAATATCGTCGAGATATAATAAAATTTCATTATTTTCATGGAGCGCTCTAAAAATTTTATTCGTGAAACGTTGGAAGGTGCGAGGGGCGTTCATCAACCCGAACGGCATTCGAAGATATTCAAATTGTTCCAACGGAGTTACAAATGACGTATATTTAACAGATGATTTGGCAACCTTCACGTGATGAAATCCGTTTTTAAGATCGAGCTTGCTAAAATATTGCTTGTCTCGCAATCGATCGAGATGATTCTCGATTAACGGGGTAGGAAAATGATCCTTAACGGTGATCTCATTTATCCCGCGATAATCTACACAGAGTCGCAACTCGCCGTTCTTTTTCCGAACCAAAACAATCGGGCTGGCGTATTCCGACTCGCTGGGACGAATAATCCCCTCGTTTTTTAAATTTTCCATCATTACACGCAACTTTTCTCGAACCGAAAATTTCAATCTCGGTCGAAAAACAATGGGATCATGCTTCAATCGAATGTTAAATTTGCAATCTACGGGGACGGAGATCCCGAAATCTCATCGTACATATCTCGGATGTTTTGCGCGACACCACAATCTATCGCTGGATTTATGCTTAATTGCTCCAATTTTTTAAGAATATTCATTATATTGATATTCATAATTTCGTTCACGTGATTGCTCTGTCCGCGCTCACGCTCATCATCGACACGGGTCACCCTTATCGTTTCTCCCAATGTTATCGCCAAGGACGGACACGATATAAAGTCCCTGCCGAGCAATGCAGCATGAATCGACTCTACGCGTATCTCTCTTACAAATACACCCTGAACTATCAATTTAGATTCGTTAATACCAAAAAAATTGCAATTGCTTGGCTCGACGTCGGATCGCATGTTCTCGGGCACATAAGCACTTTTTATCAAACTAACCGGCGAACCCGAATCCACAATTGCGGCGAAACTGTATTGACATTCGTCATCGTTTTCGTTTTTTATGGAATATTCCACCGAAACCTGATAAGGCATTGCCGCAAGCGCGAGTTGAACTAAATTCGCTGTGCTCTCTGGCGGCACTTTCTTTTTCGGACATTTTTTAACGCGATGCTCCGTCCATCCGTAATTAAAACATGCGCCTCTCACCCGTCTCGGTCGCAGATAATCCGCCGACAAGTAACCCTGTTCGCTACAATTATAGCATCTAATCGCTCGATTCCATGAAAATGATTCGCCTATCCGATTTGCGACCGCAGCGTGCCTTGCTCCTTTATTATCCCTGGTGCCTAATGTGGGATGCTCCTTTCCGGGACAGAGTGCGGTTTTTTTAAAAGCCTCCAACAGCTCCGACGTCGCTCCAAATCGCTACATTCTGGCGTGGTTACGCAGTTGGTAGTCAGAAATTCCATCGATAACGCAGTCAAGGATCTCGCCCTCGTCGACTGGTACATGGTTAGCTAGGATGATTTTGTCGTGGTAATAGTCCTCTTATTTGACCACTCTTTCTATTCCTCTGACGCTTATATTCAGCAGCTTGCATTCTTCCCCAATTATGTAGTTTGGCGTTCTAGTTCTAAAATTCATTCCACGTATCTCCTCTGTATTTTGTCTATCCTTTCGTCTTTGTACATCCTCACACCTCTGCACCATAGAGTGCCACACTGCTAACCTAACGCCTTGAATATTTTTATCCTTCTCCTATAGTCTTTCTTAAATATCCTTTCTCCTATATTCCATGTACTTTTCATCGTTATCATCGCCTTCCTAAATCCTTTTTTTAGATGTTTTTTTGAGTCTCCATTTTTCTGCAGCATGTATCCCAAATATCTCACTTCTTTAATCTCTTCTATTTCCTTATCACCCCATCTCCATCTCCTTTTCGTCGTCCTTCCTCTTCCTCTCTCGAATACCATCACCTTCGATTTCTCTTCGCTCAGTTCCTTTCTTTCCAAGTGTCTTTTTAATCTCTTCATCATATCTTTCAGTTCTTCTTCCGTCTCCGCCAACAAAACTATGTCGTCTGCGTACGAAATCGTCCATACCTTCCTCTTGTCTAGTCCTACTCCTCCGATCTGTCCTCTTCTCATTTCCCTTTCTAGATCTCCAATACATATGTTAAATAATGTCGGGCTCAAAGGGCATCCCTGTTTTACTCCTGTTTTGGTCCAGAACACTTCGCTCTCCTTCTTTCCTATTCTTTCGTATTCTTTGTCTCCTTATAGATGTTCATTATCCTCTTCCTTAACTTCTTGCTTATTCTTATTTCCTTCATCCTCTCCCCTAGCAGTTTCTCTTTCACCTTATCAAACACCGCCTTCAGATCCGCGAAGAAGGCGAATAATTTCTCTTTGGGTTCGTTAACTTCCTTTGCACCATAAAATTTAACAGGTAAATCGCGTTTGTTCCTCTGCCACTTCTAAAGTCGAATTGTATCTCTTCCAGCTTCTCCCTCGTTTCTTTTTTCAGCTTCTCGTTTAATATGTTCGCATATATTTTATATCCTGTGTCCAGCAGTGTTACTCCTCTATAATTTTTGGTCATTCCGTTGTCACCTTTCTTGTGTATGGGGTAAATTACTCTTTTCCTCCAGTCTTCTATTATGTCTTCTTCTTCCCACACCTTCTTCATGATTTCAACCAACGGCTTTTCTATTTCTTCCATCATGTATAACCACGCCTCATTAGTAATTCTGTTCTTTCCCTGCTGCCTTCTTTTTCTTTAACTTCTTTATCTGTCTTCTCACCTCTTCTTTGTCTTATACTTTTCCCTCCTTTCTCCACCTTCTCTTTCTTCCTTTCTCTTCGTTTCCTCGGCTTTTCTTCTTGTGTTCCCCTCTAAGAGATCCATAACATGTCTTTTCCATTCTTTCATGCTTATTGTTTTTTTCACTGTACTTCTTCTTTTCCTGAATCTATTTATTCCAAGCCTCCGTTCAAGACTCGTTTTTTATTGTGTTTTATCCTGTCAATCCGTTTCTGTTCCTCCTTTTCATGTTTCTTCCTCTTTTCCTCGCACTACTCCCTATACTCCTTCCTCTTTTCCTCGCACCACTCCCTATACTCCTTCCTTTTTTAAACATAGTTTTCTCTCCCTATCTTATCTTTCTTCCATTTTCTCAACTCCTTCCTTAGCAGTCTTTTCTTCTCTTTCCATTTTTTGTCGTGCCATTCCATTCTTTTCTCTTTTCTATTTTCAGTCCTATCCTTTGTCTTCTTTATTTTAGTTGTTTCTTTTACTTTATCCGATATTTCTTGCCAAAGCTCTGTCCTTTCCGTTTTTCTATGTCTCCATCCTCCTAATTTATCTTTATTTTTTCTATTCCTTCCTGACCAGTCGCTCTTCGCTATCTCCTCTTCTTCTTTTTCTTTCCCTGTCAAATTTGGTCCCTGGATTCTCACCTTTATTAGCATGTGGTCTGACTTTGTTCTGTCTTCCACTTCCATTTCTTGGATTTCCTCTGCCGTTCTTTCATTTACTACCACATAGTCAATTACAGACGCTCCATTCTCTCCCACGTATGTCTATGTGCCTCCTTCGTTTCCTGTGTTCCCATTCAATATGGCCCATCCTCTGTCCTCTAATCTTGCTAGCAGCTCTCTGCTTTCCTTGTTGATTGTCTTATCCTCCGATCTTCTCTTTGTCTCATCTAACTCGTCCCATATCGGTCTTCCTTCCAATCCTGTCCTTGCATTGAAATCTCCCCCTATGATTAGATATCCTTTCTGTGTTTTTTTTATTGTTTCTTCCAATTCTTCAAACATTTCTTTGATATTTTTGCAGTATATCGCTAATATCCTCCACTCCTTCTTATTATATATTACCTGACTTTCCAAGATTCCTTCACCGTAAATCTCTTGCTTCGTAATTTCAATCTCCGTATTTATTCCCACTATTATTCCCCCTTTCGCTCCTTTCTTCTTCTATCTCCCTGCTGGTAGTAGTTCCAGTTAAATTTTTTTGGCAAGTTGTTTGACCATTTTTCCCATTCCTTCTCTTTTATCCATGACTCTATTATGTCGAACTTTTCTGTGTATTCCTTGTAACATTTCGTCTTGCTTTGCTTACTCGGGTTAGCTCGCCGGGGTCAGGGTCAAAGTGAGACACAGATTTGATTGAGCACTGACTTTTATTTGGTTGTTCATAATTATTTAGAAAGTGAATGATGAGTGTGCATGTGCGTGCGTACGTATATGTGTACAAATGCGCGGTTCGCAGGGCTCTCTGGAGGGAGACACGGCTTTTACAAGGGGGAGTGTACAGGGTGTTTTGTCAACATACAACTCATTATGACGGGTTGCCTGCTCAAAGGAGCGCAACCCGATAATGCAGGGATAGGTAATACAGATCACTCGCATACATTTTCGACGAAGTATATATTAGCTGTCACGCTATCAACGCGTAATAAGTTGTTAGATAAAGTTTTACAATGAAAAATATATTTTTTGCAAAAGTTATAAACTGTTGTCGTATAATATTTTATAATAGTATATGTTTAAAATTTATACTTTATATATATAACCTTAATAATATTATATTCATAAAAACCACACGTTGCACAAAACTTTCTATAATATACGTAATATTTCTGGCGATACTTGTAATAAAGCTGTTTGTATACGATTAATTAAATCGTCTCTATTATGTGGTAAAGTTTGATACACTTGATCTTTTAAGTAACCCCACAGAAAAAAATCTAGAGGTGTCAGATCCGGAGATCGCGGCGGCCACTCCTGGAAATTGCTGTATTTGCCAATCCATTTATTTGGAAATTTCCGGTTTAAGATGGTACGGGCGACAACTGAAGTATGGGCAGGATGGGGGGACTATCTTGTCGAAAAATTAAAGTACTTTTCAAAGCTAGCGGTATATTTTCCAAAAAGTCGTCTAATGTATTCTCGATGAAATCAGCATATATTTGTCCATTAACGTGAAGATTTTCTGGGAAAATGAACGGCCCAATAATCATGTCGTCCAGTATGCCCGCCCAAACATTAACACTATAATATCCCTGGATATGAATGGTTTTGCGGCAATGAGGGTTCTCTTCTGCATAATGATGTTCATTATGTCGGTTAATGCATCCGTCACTGTGAAATACGCACTCGTCTGTTCACAAAATCTTTTTTAAAAATGCATCATTTATCACGTTATCAAGGTCAATCTGAAAGATATTGACATAAATGAATAATAATGCTCATTGCATGCCTATTACATTTTATTTACCTGGTTTAACACCCAATCACAGAATGTTTCACGACGAGCAAAATCGCCAGTAAATAAACCTTGATTTGTATGTCTTTTCCATGGTTTCCATCTGAGATCTTTCTTTATAATTCTATGCACTTTTGTATGTTTTATTTGTAGATCACGCCCAATAGCTCGTGAACTGGTGTGCGGGCTATTTTCGAGTGCCATTCTTACTGTATCAATTGATTCTCTTGCTCTTAATGGAACTGAAAAAAAGCATGTCCTGGGTGTTTCCTATCTGGGAAACGTTCTGCATATAATGCTGCTGCTCGTCTTTGGTTTTTAAGACATTTGCCATAAATCAATAACATATTGACGAATTCTTCATTTCTGTATCGCATACCCTCCATTCTCAAATATTGCACTGGTAATAGAATGACACGTCTACTTATCGTTCGCGCGTTAACAGCAAGTCGCTCAACATGCGTAACTATTATAACACGCGTAATTATTATAACAATGAAACAAAGTATCGTGCTTCTTAGTTACGCATTTATTAGGTGTGCAAAAAAAAATGCGTCGTTTTATCGTTGCGGTATTCATGTATTGCCAGAGAGATGGCAAAAATGTGTGGCTAGCGAGGGACGATACTTTGAATAAACCATTTTTTGTATTTCTTTTGAAATTTTCCATTTTTCATTGATAAAAAAAAAATCCGGAAACTTAGTTGCGCATCTTAGTTGCGTATATGCATATTTATAATATCAGGAGACGCGGTAGCGTCTCCGGCCATGTTCAAAATTTTGGACGCTACTAGTCTCTTATCCAGAAAGATTAGAATCGATTTTTTGGGGGTACAGAACTATTAAAATATAAAAAATTTTGAAATGCATGTAGCATATTCTGAAAGGTGGCATCGCCACGAGTAAATTAAGCCAAAAAAAAAAAAAAATCGGTCAAGCCGTTCTGGACATACAAACGGTCAAAAATTGATGTGTTCATGAAAAATTTTCTTCTCTGTCCGCAGTCATATGTACACTGCTCTTCTTTCTTACCTTTCACTCACACCTCCCCCAACTTCCATTCACCCTCCCCACCCCTCATCCCCCTTTTTCACCATGCCCCCCTTCCCTCCCCTCCCCTCCCCCACTCCATTTTTTCATTTTTTTCACTTTTCTTACACTTTTTCATCATCTTTCACCCCCTCTCACTCTCTCACACCCTCTCTGGTGTGTTTACCATTTATTAAAAATTTTCAAAAACCACCCTTTGGGGGTAAAATTTAATATCTGGGAAACGGTGCATTGTAAAAATATGAGACATGTGCCGTTAATTAAGGTTTCTTATGGGGTTAATTTACCATTTATTAGAAATTTTCAAAAACCACTTCTGTATATTCCGTGTAAAATATATGAATATAAATACCTCTGTGGTGTATTTTGTTTGTAATAATATGTATAATAATAAAATTTATGCTAACTGAATTTATCGCTTAATCTTTCGTTCTAATGTAAGTATCCATTCTTAAAAAGTCTATGTTATATCGATTTTCGCAAGTATTGTTGTCACTTTTCCGCGATGCTGATTGGTTATCTCGATGCTCTGTGCTGTGCGCGTTACTTCAAATCGATAAAAGCTTGTCATGGTTAAGCGTGACACATGTGACAGATTATGATTGTATTTCTCTTTGGATCTTTGCGCGTGTTATATGTGTACAATATATTAAGCTAGCGGCACACGATGCTATTTTATCTGCTGGATTGCTCGCGTGCGTCTGTGCTGGCAATATTTTTTTCTGTTAAACTGAAAATTATGTAATCTGTTGATCACGCTGTTGACTGATCTGCTGAATTTCTGTAAAAATCCAGCATTAAATTTCATGCCCAAGGGGTGGTTTTTGAAAATTTCTAATAAATGGTAAATTGACCCTATAAGAAACCTTAATTAACGGCACATGTCTCATATTTTTATAATGCACCGTTTTTGAGATATCAAATTTCACCCTCAAGGGGTGGTTTTTGAAAATTTTTATTGAACAGTAAATTAACTCCATAAGAAACTTTACTAACAACACAGGTCTTGTATTTTTGCCGTGTACCGTTTTTGAGATATTAAATTTCACCACTGAAGGGTGGTTTTTGAAAATTTTTAATAAGTGTTGGAAAATTTTTATTAAACAGTAAATTAACTTCAATAAGAAACCTTAATTAACGACACAGGTACAGATATTTAGTAACAAAAATTTATCAGGAGACGCGGTAGCGTCTCCGGCCATGTTCAAAATTTTGGACGCTACTAGTCTCTTATCCAGAAAGTTTAGAATCGATTTTTTGGGGTACAGAACTATTAAAATATAAAAAATTTTGAAGTGCATGTAGCATATTCTGAAAGGTGGCATCGCCACGAGTAAGTTAAGCCAAAAAAAAAAAAAATTGGTCAAGCCGTTCTGGATATACAAACGGTCAAAAAGTGATGTTTTTCATGAAAAATTGTTCTCTGTCCGCAGTCATGTATGTACTTCTCTTCTCTCTTACCTTTCACTCACACCTCCCCCAACTTCCACTCACCCTCCCCTCCCCTCATTTCCCTTTCTCACCACGCCCCCCTCCTCCTCCCCCCCCCCCCCTCTCTATTTTTTCATTTTTTTCGCTTTTCTTACACTTTTTCATCATCTTTCACCCCCTCTCACTCTTTCACACCCTTTCTGGTGTATTTACCATTTATTAAAAATTTTCAAAAACCACCCCTTGATGGTGAAATTTAATATCTCAAAAACGGTACATCGCAAAAATACGGGGCCTGTGTTATTAATTAAGGTTTCTTCTGGGGTTAATTTACCATTCATAAAAAATTTTCAAAAACCACCTCTTGGGGGTGAAATTTAATGTCTCGGAAACAGTGTTTTGCGTTGCAAAAATATGAGACTTGTGCCGTTAATTAAGGTTTTTTATGGGGTCAATTTATCATTTATTAAAAATTTTCAAAAACCACCCCTTGAAGGTGAAATTTAATGTCTTGTAAACGGTGCATCGCAAAAATACGGGACCTGTGTCGTTAATTAAGGTTTCTTATGGGATAGATTTATAGTTATCTTTAAAGAAAAATACGTAATTGCATATTGCAAATAGCATAACTTTTTTTAAACTTTGCGTTTTTTTTGCACCAATTGATTCATATATCTGTACTCTAAAAAGTAGGTGATATCCCAAAAAATATCATAAATGAAAAGGTCAAGCCATGTTCAAAAATAGAAAACCCTCAAGAATTTGAATTTTTACAAATTTAAATGATTATCTAATAATATATTACCATGAAAAGTAACTGATATATTATACAAGGTGCCAATTCAAAGTGAACATACATAAAGTGTATATTATTTAAATAAATTAATAAAATAAATAATATAATAAATTTAATAACATATTACCACGAAAAATAACTGATATGTTATTCAAGGTGCAAATTCAAAATGAACATACATACATAAGGTGTATATAAGTAAAATTGATTAAAATTTGACTCTAAGTGAAAGTACATAAGTGATATGTTATTCTTAGTGCACAAAATATAAAAGTCGTTTATTGAAGTTTGATTTGAAATTTATACAAACCTGGACAATGAAAAATAGTTGCTTGTAATTCCAGAGTACTAATTTGTTAATTACTCGGAAAAAGAACATGGCGGCCTGCTCTCAAAAAACTTTCGATGGATGGAATAAATAATTAAAATGAAAAAGTTATGAAAATGGTTTAGATTAAAAATCTCCAACTTTTCTGTAGTAAAATTTCGAATTTTCGTATCAATTTCCGATTTTGAATTTGTTATGCCATATTTTCAGCGAGTAATTTATTGATCAAAAAGTGTTGTATTGTTTGAAACGGGTAAATATTAAATAAACCCAAAATTCATAAGTAAAAAAGTTCTCATGTCAAGTACAAAGAAGCTACACGCTTAAAAAGATTAGTGATTATCTGACGTAACATACAACTATAAAAAATCAGATATTAATTATTCAAGATACAAGTGCGAAATAAATATCGTTAAAATATAGATACAAAATTTACCACAATTTGACTCTGAAAAGTAAATGACATGCTTCTTAAAGTGCATATATAAAATTTAACAGTGTTTTGATAATGATTAATTTAAATATTTGCATTATCTCTCTTTCTCTCTCTCTCTGGGCAGGGTGACATATGTGATTGATATTTAACAGTACTACTAACTTATTGAATAGTCAGAGACAAGTTGTGTCGGATGAATCGGAATGTAAGTATTATTATTCTTAAGTGGATACTGAGAAACGCATCGAAGTTTTTTGAGAGCAGGCCGCCATGTTCTTTTTCCGAGTAATTAACAAATTAGTACTCTGGAATTACAAGCAACTATTTTTCATTGTCCAGGTTTGTATAAATTTCAAATCAAACTTCAATAAACGACTTTTATATTTTGTGCACTAAGAATAACATATCACTTTCACTTACAAGTCAAATTTTAATCAATTTTACTTATATAAGTAGAAGGTAATAACTGACTCACAAACTGGCACAAGTGATATAAAAATAGACGTTTATTACGTTTCGACCTGTGATTTAGGCCCTCTTCAAATATATATTAATAGTGGTCCAATAAAAAATAATAAATAAAAATTCGTAATATTGATGACCATGAATTGGTATCGATTTCGTTACATATGAAAGACGTCTGATGTTGGTGACGGAGAAGAAAGGACTTTACTTATACAGGGTGACCCATTTTAACTTCCCCACCGGATTATCTTGAAAGGAATGCACTTTCTGAAAAAAAGTTTCAGATATAAGTTTTAGTATTTTTCCCTGGCTATTGAATGGCGATATTGAATTTGACCTCGATTGTGAATGTGAAGGTCATTTAAAGGTCAAGTTAATTTTTTTAAATGGGAACCACTATTTTTTATTACATATTCTTGTAGCTGACTTCAAGAGCTTTCCAAAACACTATAATAAAGTATTTTTTTATTAAGTATTTTCCGAGTTATAAAGCTTGAAATAATTTCATAATTTTACTTAAACTGTAAAATATCTCGTAAAATATTTACTTTTCGATGACCTTACCTCAATACTTTTATGCACAGAATAATGAGAGGAACCAATTGGTGTCAAGAAAACACATAGTTGTTTTTAAGAAAAAATATGTAATTGTTAGTTACAAATTGCATATTTTTTCTTAAAAACAACTATGTGTTTTCTTTACACCAATTGATTCCTCTCATTATTCTGTGCATAAAAGTATTGAGATAAGGTCATCGAAAAGTAAATATTTTACGAGATATTTTACAGTTTATGTAAAATTAAGAAATTATTTCAAGCTTTATAACTCGGAAAATACTTAATAAAAAAATACTTTATTATAGTGTTTTGGAAAGCTCTTGAAGTCAGCTACAAGAATATGTAATAAAAAATAGTGGTTCCCATTTAAAAAAATTAACTTGACCTTTAAATGACCTTCACAATCGAGGTCAAATTCAATATCGCCATTCAATAGCCAGGGAAAAATACTAAAACTTATATCTGAAACTTTTTTTCAGAAAGTGCATTCCTTTCAAGATAATCCGGTGGGGAAGTTAAAATGGGTCACCCTGTATACACCTTATGTATGTATGTATGTTCATTTTGAATTTGCACCTTGAATAACATATCAGTTATTTTTCGTGGTAATATGTTATTAAATTTATTATATTATTTATTTTATTAATTTATTTAAATAATATACACTTTATGTATGTTCACTTTGAATTGGCACCTTGTATAATATATCAGTTACTTTTCATGGTAATATATTATTAGATAATCATTTAAATTTGTAAAAATTCAAATTCTTGAGGGTTTTCTATTTTTGAACATGGCTTGACCTTTTCATTTATGATATAATATTATTTTATATACAGGGTGTCCCATTATAAAACATCCAGTCGAATATTTCGAAAACCAAGCCCGGGAGAGAAAAATTTTTCAGACAAAAGTTATTTGGTTTCGAGGGGCCCATAAGATGATACCATTGGTTTGACCTTGAAGAATTATTTGAAAGTTACATGAAAGTCACCTCAATTTTTTTAAATGGCATTCCCTATTTTTTATTACATATTCTTGTAGCTGACTTCAAGAGCTTTCCAAAACACTATAATAAAGTATTTTTTTATTAAGTATTTTCCGAGTTATAAAGCTTGAAATAATTTCATAATTTTACATAAACTGTAAAATATCTCGTAAAATATTTACTTTTCGATGACCTTACCTCAATACTTTTATGCACAGAATAATGAGAGGAACCAATTGGTGTCAAGAAAACACATAGTTGTTTTTAAGAAAAAATATGTAATTGTTAGTTACAAATTGCATATTTTTTCTTAAAAACAACTATGTGTTTTCTTTACACCAATTGATTCCTCTCATTATTCTGTGCATAAAAGTATTGAGATAAGGTCATCGAAAAGTAAATATTTTACGAGATATTTTACAGTTTATGTAAAATTAAGAAATTATTTCAAGCTTTATAACTCGGAAAATACTTCATGAAAAAATACTTTATTATAGTGTTTTGGAAAGCTCTCGAGGTCAGCTACAAGAATATGTAATAAAAAATAGGGGATGCCATTTAAAAAAATTGAGGTGACTTTCATGTAACTTTCAAATAATTCTTCAAGGTCAAACCAATGGTATCATCTTATGGGCCCCTCGAAACTTCCCCCAAATAACTTTTGTCTTTTTGTCTATTTTTCTCTCCCGGGCTTGGTTTTCGAAATATTCGACTGGATGTTTTATAATGGGACACCCTGTATATAAAGTAATATGTATACAGGGTGTCTCAGACCACCCGTCCCACCCGATTTTTTCGTAAACGCGACATTTTAAAGAAAAATGTTTCAGACAAAAGTTTTGTGACTTCGAGGGGGACATAAGATGGTGTCATTGGTTTGACCTTGAAGAATTATTTGAAAGTCACATGAAAGTCACCTCAATTTTTTTAAATGGCATCCCCTATTTTTTATTGCATATTCTTGTAGCTTATCTCGAGACCTTTCCAAAACACTATAAATAAATGTTTTTTCGTTAAATATTTTCCGAGTTATAAGGCTTGAAATAATTTCTTAATTTTACATAAACTATAAAATATCTCGTAAAATATTCATTTTTCGATGATCTTACCTTAATACTTTTATGCACAGAATAATGAGAGAAATCAATTGGTGTAAAGAAAACACATAGTTGTTTTTAAGAAAATATATGTAATTGTTAATTACAAATTGCACATTTTTTCTTAAAAACAACTATGTGTTTTCTTTACACCAATTGATTTCTCTCATTATTCTGTGCATAAAAGTATTGAGGTAAGATCATCGAAAAGTGAATATTTTACGAGATATTTTATAGTTTATGTAAAATTAAGAAATTATTTCAAGCCTTATAACTCGGAAAATATTTAACGAAAAAACATTTATTTATAGTGTTTTGGAAAGGTCTCGAGATAAGCTACAAGAATATGCAATAAAAAATAGGGGATGCCATTTTAAAAAATTGAGATGACTTTCATGTGACTTTCAAATAATTCTTCAAGGTCAAACCAATGACACCATCTTATGTCCCCCTCGAAGTCACAAAACTTTTGTCTGAAACATTTTTCTTTAAAATGTCGCGTTTACGAAAAAATCGGGTGGGACGGGTGGTCTGGGACACCCTGTATAAAGTAAACTTTAAACATATACTATTATATATACGAGGGGTGTTCAAAAAGTAAGTTTCCCTAGTCTGGCAAAAAAAGAAAACACAATTTATAGGCTAAAGTAAAGTAAGGATTTATTGTTTAACTCCTTAACTATTTTTCTACATAGTCACCTTGGACTTGAATACATTTTTCATATCTATTTTCAAGCTTTAACAATCCTTGTTTATAAAAATCCGTGTCCTGTTTTTTAAAAAATGATTTTACAAAGTTTTTGACTTCATCATTTGAATTGAAATGATGGCCACCCAAGCTTTCTTTTAACTTAGGAAAAAGATAATAGTCACTTGGTGCGAGGTCTGGAGAGTAGGGTGGGTGCTGAAAAATTTCCCATTTGAATTTTTCCTCGAGAAAGTCTGTGCGCCACCTACGCACCATTTGCACACTCATGCATTTTTCACCATAAATATGCACTATTTCACTGTGAATTTCGTTGCCATTAAGCCCTTTTGCAGTCAAAAAACGAATAACTGCGCGCAATTCACAAGCGGACACGCTCTGCACAGGTAGCTCCATGGTTTCCGAGCTTGTACTGATGAAAAAAATATTTTCGGCAGCCAAAACCGGTTCCGCTCTTATCGGTAGACCATAAACTTAAACTATGTTCGGCCCGAGCTCACTAACAAGTAAACCTACGGAGGTGTCACTCACCGATTTTAATGAAACTTTGCATGTTTGTAGAACTTCGAAAAATATTGGACACGTATTTTTTTTTATCGGCAAAGGTCCACTCTGAAGGGTGAAAACTACCCCTTAAAGATAAATTTAACATATGGTGAAATAAGTTGAAAATTTTCAAAAGTAAAATGTTTTAGGGGGTTTTTGGGGTCGCTGAAACTAAATCTTATGTCAAAAGTATGAAATTCAAAATGGCTGACCCAATATGGCAGCTATATACATTAAAATTAATAATTTTTGCAAAAAATGTGTTGATACAAGGTTCTCACCTTTCGGGGTGCTTTTTTACAGTGAGTCCCCTCGCCTCTCACCTTTCGCACGTTATTCTTGAAAAGTTTTGCAAATTTTGAAAATTTTCAACTTATTTCACCATATGTTAAATTTATCTTTAAGGGGTAGTTTTCACCCTTCAGAGTGGACCTTTGCCGATAAAAAAAAATACGTGTCCAATATTTTTCGAAGTTCTACAAACATGCAAAGTTTCATTAAAATCGGTGAGTGACACCTCCGTAGGTTTACTTGTAAGTGGTGCTAGGGCAAAACGGCAGACTAGGGAAACTTACTTTTTGAACACCCCTCGTATTATAAAATATTATACGACAACAGTTTATAACTTTTGCAAAAAATATATTTTTCATTGTAAAACTTTATCTAACAGTTTATTACGTGTTGATGATTAGCATGACAGCTAATATATACTTCGTCGAAAATGTATGCGAATGATCTGTATTACCTATCCCTACATTATGCCCGAATCACACTAGCGATTATCGATTGCGTTTGCGTCTGAATTTGCGTTTACGATTGCCTCTTGACCAATCAGAAGGAAGCTGCTGGCGATCTGATTGGTCATAAGGTAATCGTAAACGCAAACGCAGACGCAAACGCAATCGCCAATCGCTAGTGTGATTCGGGCATTATCGGGTTGCACTCCTTTGATCAGGCAACCCGTCATAATGAGTTGTATGTTGACGAAATACCCTGTACGTCGTTACTGGAGTTGCGTGATAACGACGTGACGCGCCACGTGTATTGCGGGTGACGGATGGTCGTTCGGGGAAAGGATTAGTGGCGAGGCAGGCAAATCGCCACATCCTTCACTTTGTTGTATTTGTTTTTTAGCTCTGCTACATTTAAAAAACAGATCGACAGTCCAGTCTTCTTTTCCTCTTCTTCTCTCTCTCTCCTACCATCCTCGCCGCCTTTCCCTCAGTTTCTTTCTCCTTTTTCTAGTAATTTTCCACTCTTTTCGGTCCACTAACTCCACTTCCCGTCCACGTAGAGTATCCTATCTTTCCCTCTTTCCTGTTCTCATACGCTATCTTTCTTAATTTCGCCTATCTCTCTCTCTCTCTCTTTTTTTTTGTTAGGTCATCTTCAATGTATATTCTCTTGTCTAGATCTTTCTTCCTCTCCATTATTGTCTTTTTGTCTTCCCATTCTTGTAGTTTTACTAAAATTGCTCTACTTCTCTTCTTATCTATCTCTCTAATAAGTCTTTGTGCCAGCTTAATTCTTACCTTTACTTTCAGGTTAGCTACCAAAAGCTTACTGCTTGTTTCCTTAAATTTTCTCCGAACGTGTCTCTTTATTATGATGTTGTTCTTTCTTGTATCTCTCTCTCTCTCTCTTCTCACTCTCTCACTCTATCCTCTCTATTCTTTCTTCTATCCGTTCCTTTTCTTTCTTTCAGTCCTCTATCTCTTGTCTTATTACTTAGCGAGAAATTACCCATCGAATCGACGTCAAAATCATCGATATTTCATCAAATCGAAATTTTAAGTTCATTTCGAAGTGTATGTTTTGTGAGATTTTTTAAAGATAAATATTATTTGTGATACATATTCATCATCAAGATCTTAAATAAGCAAATTTTATGTTTTTTAGTAAAATATCGATATTTCATCATTTCGATATCAATTCCATATTATTTTGATTCGTTTCTTACATATGAAGTTTTCATTATTAATAGTGTTATATATAGCTACTGTAGTGCAATTCTGTAACTCGTTATGCAGTGTCATCATTACATTGTTGTTGCGCAGCTTTCCTACGGTATTATTCACGAAATATTTTTTATACATATTTAATTATGTACATAATTGTTTCATTTATTGAGAAGAAATAAATCGACGTCAATATAATTATGACAGAAGATATTTCTTTTAATAGTGTTGTTTCAAAAAGCGCGCGCGTTCGGAACGCGGCTTGCGGAACACAAGTCTCGAGAGAGGAGGAGTGGGGAGTCGAAGCACACCCTGACGCGTGACGCGTATTACCGAGCATTATTATCTCGCACTAAGATGGCGACGTGTCTTCGGACAGCAAAGAGTCGTTGGTTTTGTGCGCACATGTAAATTGGTTACCGGTGTAGAGTTGGTTGTACAGTCCGGTGAATTTAAATCCGCGTTGGCATCTGGGTGCATATCATCGTTGTCATTGGGACACGAATCTGTGAGTATACACATACAGTCCAACAAGTTTGTCTCAATATATATATATATATATATATATATATATATATATATCTTTGTCTAATGGTTGCTATCGGGACACTCTATTTTCTCAATGTTTTTGAATGCGACGTAGCACTCTGATCCTTGAAAAGAAAAATAAAATCAACCAATTATTTTTCGTGAAATTGGAATTTAATGTCTTCCGGGACACTTCCGTAATGGCATATTCCAGGACAGTGATTGTTTCCAGGACTGTACCGGAAAAAATATATGTTTTATGGGAGATTCCAAGACATTACTTTTTATGAAATGTTAGTTTCCAGGACGCAAACATATTTTCATAAATAATGTTAAATTATTCATTGCTGGTTAATATTTATGTAAATCCACATTTTTTACCTCAATCTTAAAAAATATATTAAATATATTAAATATATGGTAATAACTGATATGTATAATTTTATAGCTGAAGGTTTGCTTCTGGGACATAGAAGATGTTTATAAATGTTATACTTTTTATCATATAAGAACGTGGTAAAAGAGGAAATAAACTCTCTCGCCGAGAGAGGAGACACCTCACCCAGATGTACATTGCGTACGCATGCGCGAATGAGAAAGAACGCACTGTCACAAACTCCGTGTGTCCCTTTCTACGTAGACTTTGCCCCTACTTCATAAATAACCGTGGACGCTCGGTCTAGATATACTATTTCTATGGCAGTAGGTAGCCATTTTGAAACTTAAGACTGACAGTGATTGGTCGATTCGCTTACTGCTTAAGACTGGTATTCATAGTCTGTCCTTATTTTAAGACCGTCTGAAGCGGTGTCTACAATGAGATTTTAAGATGTAAACCGTAAGAAATTGACCAGTCGCTTTATGCAATATCTTAAGATGTTAAGGGGATGCTAAACCGTCTGCTTTACCGACCATTTTATACTCGCATCCATGCGTTTTACGAAACACCGACATATCATTTCATACCACTACATCAATATCGCACGCACACATACGCATAAATTTTTGTATTAAAATCTTTTTAACTACGCATCAAATCGTTTAACTAAAAACTCGACAATGTTTGTACATGTATTCTACCAGCCTGTGAACTATAATTTTGTGAGTACAAACTGCATATCTTTTATACCAAGCGAATATCTGTCTGGCTTGACAGCTCCAGACACTAAAAATGAAAACTTTTCTTCGTTCTTGGCCTAAATTCCACCTCACAAGCTGAAATTAATGCGTCTACTTTAATTCTAGAAAAGGATTTCCAGATCTATAAAAAAATATAGAAGATTTTGCATCATAAAAATTATTGATAAAACAGGACAGTTTAGCATCGCCTTAATACGGTCAGAGAGAAGAATGAGAGATGTCATGGCCCGCTTTTTAGACGATCCCTGAAAGCGATACGCCCTCTGTGGACATAAAAAACGTGGACATGAACTACGAAGCCAATGTCCACGAATGTTCTCAGTAGGTACATAAAATGTGCACAATTTCTGGTTGTGTTCTGTGCCACGAAATGCTGATTCAATCCAGATAGCAGAAAGAAGGATGAGAGTGGTCATGCCCGCGATTTAGGTGCGACCACAATTCGAGACGCCTCTATGTCCATAAAACATGCACATTGAACTACATAGCCAATGTCTACGAAATTTCTCGATGGGTAACACGCTATGTCCACAGATGATGGTTCTGTTCCGTGCTATGTGCACGAAGTGTCGATAATTTAGGTGCGACCACAATTCGAGACGCCTCTATGTCCATAAAGCGTGCACATTGAACTACATAGCAATGTCTACGAAATTTTTCGATGGGTAACACGCTATGTCCACAGATGATGGTTCTGTTCCGTGCTATGTGCACGAAGTGTCGATAATATAAACCTGTAACCAGAGATAATATGTATATTAGTATTTATACATATAAAATAAAGAAATTTTTCATTAAATATACATATTTTGCTTATTCATTATTATTCTGAATTAATTGTTATTTTTATCTATATCACAAAACATATAAAATATATGTCTGCAAAATTTAATATATGTTTAATATTATATTTAATATTTTATATAGAATGTACAGTTTCAGTGAAGAATTCGAATTCGAACAATTTATATGTATATATATATATATGTGTGTGTGTATATATACATATATATATATATATATATATATATATAATTGTATGTGTGCAAAATAAATTATACCAAATATATGTAAATTATGTAAAATATATATCACATACATTATATAAAATTAATTTCAATATTTAATGTAAAATAAATATGATGAGTGTGTGTTATTTTTTTCAATATTTTTAATAAATTTACTTATATATAAAATTATATTACAGTTGATTTAATAGGATGTTTAAATATTAAACAAAGAATTTATATGATCAATTATATAATTTATGTACATTTAAATTTTGACAGTTACTAGTGATTATTTCTATGTGTACACTTTTAATGTTATATATCATCTATCTTACACTCGATGCGCGCAAATAAAAGAAACAAAAGAAAACGCACAGTCTCTAACCGAACTGTCCGTATAAAGACGCTGGCGACGATCTCATGAAATTTGTTGTCAGAGAATAGACTTGCGATTGTGTGATTGTGCGATTGATTCCGATTTTTCTAGTAAATATATCGTGAATCGTGTTAACTATTGTAGTGTTAACTATTATAGTTGGTTTTTAGTTAATCTTTAGTTGTTTTTTTTCTTAATTAATTTTCGTAATTATTTTAATTCTTTATTATTTTTTTCTTAATTATCTTTTTAATTTTTCTTGATTATTATTTTAATATTTTTGCGCTAAAAATATTTTAGTGTTAAGTGCAATTTGGTTCTTATTTTAATACATTTTTAAAATATAAAAGTTATATATAAATTGTATATAAATACACAATAATGGATAAGCAGTGTCGTGTGGAAACTGTTTATGACAAATGTGCTTATAAAAACTGTTGCAACGGACGATATTCCACGGGAGCACATTTATTTAGATTTCCATCAAATACGGATCCAAGATTGAAATTGTGGATACGCAACAGTGGTAAGTTTTTATATTTTTAATAAGACATGTTGAGAGAAAGAGAGAGAGAGAGAGATAAATATACACATAAAAATATGTATACATGGATTTTAAATATAATTTTAAAGCTTTTATATACTAGTGATATATAAATATACAGGGTGACCCATTTTAACTTAGACAGCCAAATAACTCGAAAAATAAGCACACTACGAAAAAATGTTTAAAATCAAAATTTCGTCATTTCGAGGGGGACGTACAATGACGTTAAAATCAGCCCCCCCCCACCCCTCCCCCTGGGCGGTGAGGGGGGGCAAGTTTGAAATCTTAAATGGGAACCCCTATTTTTTATTGCATATTCGGAATCTTTGGCTAAAAACACATACAATTTGTCTAAAACATTTTTCTCGATTCATGATAGATGGCGCTGTAATCGACGAAATTCAATTTCTTCGATTTCTCTTACTGAGAACCCGATGGATGAAGTAAGTACAAGCATGTGCAAATAGATTAGAGATACAGTAAGAGGACAGAAAGGAAGAGAGAGAAAGTGTGTGTGTGTGTGTGTGTGTGTGTGTGTGTGTGTGTGTGTGTGTGTGTGTGTGAGAAATGTTTGGATAAAATTTCTGCTTCTATAGAATATGCATGTGCAAATAGATTAGAGATACAGTGAGAAGACAGAAAGGAAGAGAGAGAGAGAGAGAGAGAGCGTGTGTGTGTGTGTGTGTGTGTGTGTGTGTGAGAAATATGTTTGGAAAATATTTCTGCTTTTATAGAATTTTTTTAAGTCCACATAACAATAATTCTTTTTAGCTGAACGAATTTCAATCGGTTGAAACCGATGCTCTTGCGACGATGCCATCGACAACGGCGAAGACCGCGACCATGGAGGTGATGTCGACGTCGATGCTGATGGTGCCGACAACGGCGGGCATGGCAAAGGCAACAATGTCGGCGGTGATGCCGCCGATGAAGATACCATCTGCAGCGAAGGTGATATCGACATCGGCGTCATCACCGTCGACATCGATGCTGGTGCCAACATCGACAACGGGCACGGCAAAGGCAACTGCGACCATAAAAACAACGGCATCGCCGTCGACATCGGTACCAATATCGACGACAAACGCGGCGGGCACGGCAAAGGCAACTATGAAAAAAACATCAACATTAGCGGCGATGCCGTCGACGTCGTCGGAGGAAGCTACAGAAAACATATCTGTAAATGTAAGTATGACTTTTTTCTTTAAGTTGATATTATTTAATAATTGTATTTTTATAAATTATAGTAATAATTAATATATTTTAATTAGTCTAATTGAAAATTAAAATTTTAAATGAGATTAATTAAAAAATATTAATTAATTTGAAATTAATTTGAAATATTTTTTTTAATATTGAAAATTTTAGTATATTTGAAACATTTAGTATATTTGAAATTGTTATTTTTTTAAAAAGATAAAAATATTTTATATATAAATATTTTATGTTTACATATAAAATATACGTGCATCTCTTTATTTTTTCAGAAAGAAGAATTAAAAAATTTTATAATAGAAATATTGCAAAGCCGAGCCAGAGGCAGAGGAGGCGGATTTCGAGGCAGAGGACGAGGCAGAGGAAGAGGCAGAGGAAGAGGCGGAGGAAGAGGCGGATATAGAGGAAGAGGCAGAGGAAGAGGCGGAATTAATATTGTTTTTTATAACAATTAACCCTTAGTCCCGACGGTTCTTTTCGGCACTTTTAATCCCGACTCATGGGTCTTTGCGTTATTTGGATCAATAAAAACGCTTTAAAAAATCTGAAAAAATTCATGGAGCTTCTTTCAACCTTCAACTTGAAGTCCCAATCATAATATTTCGATAAAAATTATTTTTTTATATAGTTTGTTTTTTATTATATATATTTATTTAATTTAATCCTTGCCTTTCGGCTTAGGATGGCTTCCGGTACATAAAATTTTACATTTAACACAGCAACAGATTGAATATACACTCCAGTAACTCAGATAACCCGCATCTTAATTCCAATCCTCACAATAGACTGTCAAATCAAATAAAATCAAACAAAATAAAATCAAATTAAATTAAATTAAATTAACCAAATTAAATCAAATCAAACCTTATTAAATTCAACTTCAACTTTAACTTTAACTTTAACTTTAAATTTAGCTCTATATTTATTAAATTTTAATTCTTTGGTTTCCACTTTATATATCTATTTCCTATCTATTTTCTTCTCTCTGATTGCCCTGTCCTTCTTTTCCTTCCTTTTCGTGACTTCCTTCCCTTCTTCCCTTCCTTCCGCTTTCCGTACTTTCTCCTCCAATCTCCTTTCTTCTCTCCTTCCATCTATCCGCTTCATTACTTCCCTTCTTTTTCCGTCCTCTCCTAAAAACTCTTCTACTGTCATTTCGTCCTTTGTCTCGTCGCATTCTTTCAGGATATGTAATATATTTTCTATTCCTTCTCACATATTCTGCACCTCCTCTCTGTCTCCTCCATCCAGTGTTGACTCCCTTTCATTTCATTCCCACATCTGTATCTCGCTATCCTGTTCCTTTCTTTTCTTGTTTCTTTTTTTCCTCTCAGATATGTTAGTTGTTTTCCTCTTATTATATTTGATGGACATGTGTTCGTTTGAGGGCTGGATTCATTATAATTCTAACTATTTATTCTCTTATTCTTCCCAAAGAAGAGCGTTCCATGTCATCTTCTGGTTTTCGTATATCTTCGTTCACACCTTTATTTATTTGGCCTCCTTTTCGACCTCCTCCTTCTTCCCATTTGCTTTCTCGTCCTGATATCATCTCCTTTCTACGGTTCGTGGTACGTTTTCTGTTGCTATCTTGTTTCTCTTCCTGTTTTCATCATCGTCGTTTGGTTAATGTCATTGTTTCGTCATAGGTTCCATCCGTCTTTGGTTTCTTCCTACCGGATGTGGTTTCTTTGACCTAGTTCTAAAATCAGGATCCATATTTGCGTTTATAAATATCTAGTGGTCTTTCCTTATTCTTATCCCTATATTTCTTGCTCCATATATACTGTGGCTTCCTACTAGTGGTAGACTATCTTCATTTTCTTCTTGTATGTAATCATCCTGAATAGTCTTTCTCCGATGCTCCACGTCATTTTCATCGCTATCATCGTTCTTCTTATTCTCTCCCTATATGTTTCTCTGTTCCACCATTCTTTTGCATAATGCATCCTAAAATATCTCGTCTGCATTTTTACCTCTTCTATGGCTGTTCTCCCCATTTCCAATCTCTCTTTCCGGCTCGTCCTCTTCCTCTCTCGAACACCATCACCTTGGATTTTTTGGACTCAAGGGTTAACTCCTTCTTCTATGTATTTTTTTTAAACCTCTTTTATCATTCCTTTAATTCCTGTTTCACTTTTGTGCCACCATAACTATATCATCCGCATATGTAACGTAAATCGTCCAAAACTTTTCTTTACCTACTACTATCTCTCCTGTCTATTCTTTTCCTCATTTCTTGCCTTCTAAATCCATAATATATATGTTGGAACAACTGTAGGCCTCATAGGCATCCTTTGCCTAACTCCTGTGTAATCCCAAAACTCCTCTGATTTTTCTTTCTCTGCTTTTCACCATATTCTCGTTTCTATAAGTTTCCATAATCCTCTTTCTCAGTCTTTTATTTTGTCCTTTCAGCATCTCTCTCCTGTCTACTTTTATCGAATGCTGCTTTAAGGTCCCGTGAAAAACAACATATCTTACCCTTCTTCTTCCTTAGTTCTCATTTACTATGAACCAAGATGTAAATCGCATCTGTCGTTTTTCTTCCCCTCTAAAACTGAACTGTCCTTCCTCGAGCTTCTTCTCTTATTTCTTAATTTCTCATTTAATATGTTCATAAATTTTTTGTGAGCTGGGGATCCATCAATGTCACCCTTGTAGCTTTTTTTTTTTCGTCTCTCCTTTTCTCCTTTCTTGTATATTGGACTAATTGGTCCTTTATTCCATTCTTCTCTTGTTCCTCCCTCCTTCCATATCCTATTTATTAATCCTAGGAATGCTTCACTACCTCCTTCACATCAATCTCACTTCATTCTCTATCCCATTTCTCCTAGTTGCTTTTCCTTTCTTCAATTCCTCGTTGTTTTATAACTCCTCCTCGTTGTTTTTTCCCCTCTTCATCACTTCATAGGTTCCTTCTTCTTCTCTCTTCTAATCATCCTGGTTCCTCCTAACAGAGAATAAAGACCGACGCCCAGGTTGATAGATCAGTTCTTTCTTTTCCCGAGATCTGTTGAGATGTTTCCACTTCTTCCTTCGTTCTTATCGTTTTGTTTTGTTCTTCTTCCTCTTCGTGTTTTTCTTTTTCTTCCACTACCGTTTTCTGTATTTTCCTTTTCTCCGTATGTTCTCCTATTTGATCCGACTTTTCCTCATCTTTCTCGTTTCTTTTCTCAGCTCCTCTTTTTTTATTTTCCACTCTTTTAGAAGTTACGTTTCCTTTTTCCCAATTTCCATGGTGTTTTTCTCTTCACTTTTAGATCTGGCTCTCTTCTAATTTCTCTTCCATTCATTTTTTTCCATATCTCTATTTTCTGTTTTCCTATATACCCATCCTACATTTTCCATGGTGTTTTTATCCTTCTTCTGACTATATAAGCTTTATCTGATTTTGATCATATTTTTTCTCACATTTCTCTTTTTCTGAGTTTAATTTCCACTTCCACTGGTGCATGAGTCCGATTCTGTTCTATTGCTTATCATTTTCTTCGATTGCCTTTTCATCTGATATCATATTCTATCATTGATGTTCCTTGACTCTCCGATATATGTCCATTCTCCCTTTTATGAATCGTTTAATATCATCCATCCTTTTCTTGTTTGTTGAGACTCTCCCTTCACTATTTATCCTTTATCTTTTGATCTTCTTTTCTCCTCCTTTCCTTCTGTTCTGTTCCTATTCCTATCAGTCCTCCTTCTAATTTGTTCTCTTGCATTGAGTTCTCCTCCCAGTAGACAAATAACCTTCCCTCTCCTCTTCTATCTCTTCCCTTATATGTTATCCAGTGTTTCCTCACTATTCTGACTTGTACACTGTGACAGATTCTTCATCTATTCTTATTGTATATAAAGTTGGTCTCCATCGCTCCTTGCTTTATTTCCTTTACCTTAATTCTTCGTCCCTTCCTTATCCTTTGATGATTCCTCCTTAGCTCTCCTTTATTTTCCTTTGTTTGCCGGTATACGTTCCCTTATCTATTCGACACTTTCTTTCTGATCTTCTTCCATTTTTCTTCCTCCATCCACGTTTCCGTTTAAACCCCATCATGTCAAGTAAAGTCCTCCGGGTTATCTTTTTCTGCATTTGTTGGGATAATCTCTTTTATGTTCTAGAAACAAATTTAAACCCTCTCCAACTCAGCCTCCTCCTCTTCTTTCTCCGTTTTTCAATCCTTCTCCTTTTTTTTTTCTTCCACTTTCTTTCCATCTTGTACCATCTTTCGGCTTCAAATAGATCTTCTTAGGACTAATTTTTTCTGGTCTCTTTTCTTTTCATCCCCTTATTTCGATTTGAATCTTCCTCTTCTTTAAGAACTGTCTTTATGGATACCCTTCTTCAACTCTTTCTATTCATGATCTCTTTTTTCTTCTAACTTTATCTTTAACACTATCTTTTTCCTTCTATTTCTTCCTATTTTCTGTTTTCCTTGTCCTCACTTTTAGTTCTTCCTAGGTTCTTCACTTCTGAGTTCTTCCTTTCCCATTTGATACTCTTGACATACATTGTTCTTCGATCCTTTCATTTTATCTATCCATCATCTTCTCTTTCTCTCTTCCTCTCTTTCTCTTCTCTCTTCTCTTTTGCTCTTTCATTCTTTCTTTTATCCTCTCTCTTTATTTTTCTCATTTTTCTATCTCCTTATAGTCTCTCCCAGTCCTTTTGCAGACCACGTATCCCCTCCCGTGACATATTTCTCATTGTCCTTTCCTCTCCCTTGTTTTGCTCCTGCTCTCCGCCCTCTTTCCAATGACATCAGACTCCTTCTGCTCTTTTCAGTCTAATTTTTTTCACCTAGCTTGCACCGCACATTTACTCTCTGCTCTGTCCTGACCGAAGCTTATATAGTTTGTTAAGAAATGGAGGTACCTAAAGGTACTTGAAATTTCTTGGTTGAAACGACCCATGAGTCAGGACTAAGGGTTAATAAAACATTTATATAAAAATAATACGCGCGACAACGGGACAAGATAGATTATAAAGACTTAACATTTTACCACCTTTTTCTTTCATGCGACTGTTACACACTTTTTTATATTTTTTACTTTAATTTGGTTATCAATTTTCTTTTGAAAATTATATTTTTTTGTAGATTTCTTTGAAATTATATTTTCCTCGTAAATCGAAAGATGGGTGAACTAAATATCAATCCATATATGCGTAATGATAATTAAGAGTTAATAATTAAGTAGCTAGATATTTTGCGTAGAATGTGAGATTTAATTTTCAAATTTTGAATGGAATCTGGATGCGACTATGATCCCTTTTTGACATTAAACATTTTGAATATACTTACCGATGATTTGAGTTTTTTAATAAATTTTATTTTAAACTTAATTTAAGAAATTCAATAATAGTGTTTAAGTTTTTTAACAAATTTTATTTTTTTTTTTAAGTTGATGATTTAGAAATTCAAAAGATGTCCGATTAGTTTTGTTAAACTGATTTTCTCATTATCTCTTTTACAAAGCTCTTCTTATGTTCGAAGATATTTAGAAAAAATAGGCGCATCGCTGTTGTTTCGTGATTGGGAGATTACTGTTTTTTCAACGATAAAGTGTCAGTAGTAAAATCCATTTTGTTTATTTGTAACATGCCGTCTTGGCAAATCTGTTAATTTTCAATATTTTACTAATCATTTTGATACTTGATTAATTGAATTAAGACAAGTTCAACGTTTCAGTTTTTAGAACATTCTATTTAAGGATACAAATCTGCTTAAAGAAACATGCATTATTAGAATTTCATAATATAATTACATTATACATTTGCGCTTGCGTGTATACACATGCATAAAATGTATATTTATTTTTCAGGAAATTATAAGAGTGCAGTGAATTAATATACTTACCGAACAACTGCTGCATTTAAATTATCTCATACAGACGGTAAAATACATTTAATGTATAACGTTAACCTTTCTTCTCTTTAATTTCTTTTTTCTTTATTTAGAAAGTGGAAACATAAAATATATTTTTTATAGGAAACATACAAAATAAATATTATTATAATAATTTATAATAAAATCTTAATGCATTATATAAATTTATAATAAAATTTTTACGATTTTGTAAAAAAATATGATTTTTTATTACATGAACGACTCTTTCCTTTTCTTTTCCTTTTTTTTTTTTGCCTGCTCTTTCTCTTTTCTCTCTTTCTCTTTCTAACACAACCATTAACTCAGTTTATTTTGCTACAAAAATAATAAAGGTTAAAATTAAAGCATAAAATGGAATATGTTTTCATAGGAGCTCATTACATAAAATCATAAATTCACAACATAAGTCTTTTTTTTAATAAATATATTGCTTATGTTTAAAAATAAAATCAACAAAAAATAATGAACTCTGAATTAATTAGTAGTATTATTTATTTTTTTTTATTTTTTGTTAATTTTTATTAATAAAATTAATTAAACAAGATAAAATAGATAACAAAACAAACAAAAGATTATTATTATATTATGTAACTTATGTATGTATATATAAAGTCATTTGAAACAACTTTGGTATATATCTTATCGTTATGTATTATATCTCATTTTGTTAAATTTATTTTTTTCAAAACGTACGCAAAAATGTGAAAAAAATGTTAAAGTACACAAATTGCTATTTTCATATCAAGCAAAATATTGGAAATAATCGATATGTTTTATCTACCAAATTACACACCTTAATTTGATGATTTTGAAAATATTTTTTTTTTACATAGTCAATTTTTTTTTCTTGTTGATATTTTATTACAATTACTAAATATTGCAATAACATCAACAGATTTATGTGATTATAATTAATATTATTTATAATAAGGCATAAATCATAAAAATTGGATAAATAAATCAAAACATTTTCGAAGATTCTTTACCGATTTTACGACATTCAATATAGCTTTGTAAAATTATCGAAGTATAATTAGTTATGTATATTTGTAGTATAAAAATTATTATTATAGTATTTATTTTATCAGTTATCATATAAATGAAAAAAACTAATAGTTTAATCGATTGAATTATTTAAATTAGACATTGTTGAATGTACCTACCTTATGAGAAAAGTCACGAGCTTATAGCCCATTTTGTTAAAAACTTTATAGTTCAATGTTTGATATTACATTGATGCAGGTATTAATTTTTTATGTGTATGAGTAAATTACACACTCATATGTAAATAAAAATAAAGTTTTAAAATAATGAATTTATTCTCAGTCTAAATCTCGAAACATCCACACAGACATATTTTATTTATTAATATAACAAATTATTTTATAGTCATAACAATTTTTTACTATCAAAACAGTAAATTTATAAAGATTTAGTTAGAATACTATATTATAATAAAAAATTATTTTATTAAAATTTTTTATAAAATATTTAAAATAGCACTATGTATCATAATTTTGTTAAATGTTAATTTGGAAAATGGTCGCTAGCTCTATTCGTCATTGCCAGTTTATGTACAGATCATTTTCATCAAATAATTTTAAGGCAGAAGATAAAAAAAAAAATTAAAACACTTGACGCAGTGCCTATTTCATTTACTAATTTAGAAAAGAATGTGGAGATATGGCAAGAACACAAATGACAGAAGAAATATATGAAATGGAATAGAAAGAAATCAAAAAATATATTAATTCAACGTCAGAAACGTCATTAGTAGCTTGTGCAAATCAAAACTTATTAAATCAATTTCAGCAGCCTCCATTGCAGACGTATCCTCCGCCGTTAAATTTGATACTTCATCAGAAGAAGATATAATGAAATGGATACATCTAGAGCCTATAAGATATGAAAATATGCCGATGCACCTGACAAAACAAGTGTAAATGAAAAAGAATGAGAAAAGAAAAATCAGATATAATAATTAATTCTTTTGAAACAGTAAGAAAATATTCGTTTGCGTAAAATTATAAAAATTTAAATATCATTTAAAAATTAGAAAAGTTCCCAGAAAACATTACAAGTAAAAAAAAAACAAAAGAAAATCATACAAGATTTAATCGAAGAACAAGAACTTCCATCCTGTAACAAAAGCCATGATCAGTTACAATTACATGTACCACATGCATCCTACACAGAGAAAGCTCTTGCAAAACAAATTTTTTTTTATTATTCAGCTGCTGCATTGTCACTTGCGAAAGGCAGGTTACAGACCTCCTTCAGAAAGAACTATTAGAAGATGGCACGAAAAGAATATAACATGATGCAGAATTTGTGATTTTATATTTGATAAATTACAAGAGAAACTTTTCAGAATATCTACAGAAAAAAAGAGTATGTGCTCTAAAATGGGATGAAATATATAAAATCATACAGAAAGAATATTCCTTTTAGACTTGATCAAATAGAAGGACTCGTTGATTTAGGTTCTTTAGGAAGAAAAAGAATGAGAGGTCAAAATGTATGTTGTAATTTTGCTTAGATAGCATAATCACAGCATCCAAATAGCGTCAACCATATATTTTCTTCAGGAAAAGGAATGAAAACCGAAGACATAGTAATTTTAGTAAAAGAATGTAGATAAGTTAAACCAAACAAGTGCTGATGTGTTAACATGTGATCAGAGCACATCTAATCAAAATATATGTTCAACTTGGTGTGCATCAGAAAATCCATTATTTATTTATTCATAATGAAAAAAATATTACGCATTGTTTGATTTTCCACACTTGGTAAAAAGATTGCTAAACTTTATTAAGAAAATACAGATATTTATATTGTGATGGAAAAGTAATTGCATCATATATGATGATTTTGAATTGACATGGGCTATTGATAATGCTGCTGAAGAGGTTCAAATTTTTGTTATCACATATAACGGAAGCGCATATTAGGTAGTAAGTCTTTTGGAAACAATAAATGTAAAAGAGTCATAATTATTCATTGTAAATAAATTTGCAGCCGCCATGAGAACAGCCGGTTATGGAAAACAATTACAGACAAAAAAACATGGGAAGCCAACAGTTAATTTTATAGAACAAACCAAATAAATCGATGCCTGTAATTTTACAGTCTTAATATTAAATTTGGTGGAGAAAACGACTTTTGTCCTCAAAAAATCCAGACATTGAAGATTTATTAAAAGAATTTGTAACATGGTGTTCAAGATGATCTACATCATCAGAAAGAATATCGAAAAATTCTTTGTTTTAAAGGATTTCAAGTGACAGTACAAAACGATTCCACAAAGCACATACAAAGATCTTAAAGAACAATATGAAGATTTCGAACTTACTGCAGGATTATCTTGCTATAGGGTGCAATCAAGATTCTGTTGAACATTTCAGCCTTCTCCCAAATTGAACAACGCGGAGGATTTAATCTAATCCTACAGCAAGAATGGTCCGACTCTCTTTCAGACACATGCTGTACAGGATATATCCAAACAGGTAGAAAAGGGTATGTTCAATGCCCAGAAAATTGAATCTCTCTCATTAATCACTCCAAATCAATATACAAAAACAATAAGAATTTCACAGTGAAAGTCATACTTTATTATACAACATGTGTGTGATCCTGAAGATGAATTATTAGAAAAGATATAAAAATTCTCGAAAAGAATTTGATTACGTCGAAGAGTCTAAAAATACAAAATTGCTTAACGTTTACGATCAAAACGCTATCGCATTTTTTGCTGGGTATATAGCACGACGTTGCAAAGACAAGTGCGACAACTGCCGCAATGTAATTAAAACGCCAATGGAATGCCTCTACAGAAAATAAATGTACACTTAGAGATAGAGATCAAATATAGACGAAATGCTCCTACGGTAACAAAGAACAAGACAGCCAACACTTCTTTTTTTGCTAAAGTAAATGAAACACCAATTAAAAGCTTTTAATCAATTTGGGAACATTATTGGTCTTCCACACAAATTTTTTGAATAAAATAACAAATGAATGCGAAAAAGAGATTTACGAATAAAATACATCCTGAATGGTTTGATAAGAATGGCGCATGCTACAATCATCGACATCAAATATATGATTAATTAAAACTATTTTCTCGTACAAGATACAATAATCGTGCTAACAAATAATCAGTGCACCTCTTAGAAAAGTCAAAAATTTTCAAATAAATAAAATATAAATATAATGAAAAGAAAAAAGTAAACCATCTTGAACACATCTTATATTTTATAACAAAAGAAAAAATAATAGAATAGAGAATACTCTATCAAATAAAGAAAAAAAAGAGACAAGAGAGAGAGAAAATACAATGCCGATGAACAAAACAATATACAGCAATATAAAGAAAGAAAAGTAAGTTTGAAAAAGCCAACAACAATTATTTATTAAAAAAATGCAAAAGGTAAGCAAAAACAGTCTTATAATGTAAGAACACAACAAATTTCTTTAAAAAATAAAGCAATTTTTTTTTTATCAAATATATTCTCATACATTTTTTATAAATTATTATTATAATTAATTTTTTCTATAATATTGTTGTCTATATTGATCTTGTATCTTATTATTACATCATTGTAAAATATATTTCTTTTCATATAAAAATATTTTTGTGAAAAAAATAAGAATATGAATTTTCAATTTCGTAGAAGATCTGCCAATAACAGTTAATATAATTGCATAAATTGTGAGCTAACAGGTTTGATCACGAGTATGTAAATAAAATAAGTAAATACTGATGTGGTCATGCTAAAGAAATTGGAAAAACGTACATTATTAAGATTACTAATGATGCAAAAGAATATAAATAAAAAAGTTGAAAGAAGGATTATTATATAACAAAAGGCCATGAAATTGTTGGCGTGGGTATTCTATATATACGGTATTCTATAATTAAGAAGAGACATAAATACCGTAAAAAATATAATATGTACAAATATAAAGATTGTTTAATAAATCATCTATAAAGCAATAAGACGTTTCTAAATAAATATTAACAAAAAGACGTAAAACAACATTCAGTTATGGCAGAAATATAAATTATATTTCCCCGTGAGATCAAATCACTAGTCTCAAATTTATGCAGATTATATCAATTGTTATTTGCGATCTTTACGTCATGCTTTTGTATATATTGCCAACAA